>JBBMOI010000008.1:9557500-9592500 GCA_038088405.1 Porites divaricata | reverse complement strand
TAGTTATCCAATATACAGTGTAGCGGGATGTCCGTTAAGGGATTTTGTATTTTAAAATTCACTCATAAGAGCTACAGTATAGTCCTGGACTCACTATCATGCTGAATTTCACATATCAACAACAACAACAACAACAGTTTATTTCTACTACTGTAAACAACTAAAAGAATTTACAAGATTATAATTATAATTACATAGTAGCGGGACACTCAAAGTAACTAAAAAGCTAAGCTAGTTGGGTGACCGTAATTATGATAATTAAAACTGTGAGAGTCAGGAAAGAGGCACAACAAATACAATGGTACACATAAATATCATAAACTTGATACCAAAGTAAATATACAGAACAAAACAAAACAAATAGATAGATACATGTGTATAAAACAATCAAAATATCAGTAAAGATTAATAGAGACTAATGAAATGCAAAGTTAGTTCTTTTTTAAATTGATTAGAAGTACAACACTTGAATCTTTCATCGAGTTCATTCCAGATTAGCATTTTCGGCTTCTAAGCTCGCATTCCTTTCCTCAAGTGAATCAAGTCTTGCTTGTAGAGCCTTGTAGTTGTCATCAACTTTTTTGAATAGGTCGTCTAGCCTGGAATGAATCGGCTTGAGTTTGCTATCGAACAGCGACTCAAGGTCCTTTAGAGAAGGCTTGTCGTTTGATGGCTTTTCGCTTGTTACATAAACGGACGCATGGAGACACCAAAAAATAAAGAAAAACGATGTAAAAATCTGCATTAAGCAGTGAACGGAAGATGTATCACACACAGTAAGCAAAACACTTCCGCCATCTTTGCTGACCGCTTCTACGTGTAAAATCTGTGGAAAAAATTCTGTACACCTAGGTAAATATCAGATAAGTCAACATTCAGAATTCCCTTTGGAGACAATGGTGCCTTGTCACTCCAACTGAAATTTATATGCCAGTGCATGAGGTCAATGCCTTAGTTCCTCTTTTAATTTATGGTCATTTTTACATAACTTCTAATTTGGTATGCAGATTTTTTTTCCTGGGAGAGGGTGTCTTTGCAAACTGTCAAGGCAACCACATTGTCACTGACCATTTAATGACATAGCATCTCAGGTGAGAGTTAAACATAAACCCATCTGAACTTTTTACCCTTTTGAAAGACTTTTGTAACAAGAAAAATGAGTACCATTTTTAAATCAGGGCTGTGACTTTTCACATAATTCCAACATAATTTTATGAAAAAAGTAAGCAAGTTAGACATTCTATATGCAAGAAACAAAAAGCATTATTAATTTTTCATGCACCCCTCTGCCAATCCCTCTGCCCCCCAAAATAAAGTGTGACAGCATAACTTGACTGATTTGACCTAACCAGAAATTTCAAGAATTCTTGTCGTTCTACTGGTCATAAACTGCTGTTAACAAGCAGTACATTTCTCAATTCAGGTTCTTAAAACTAACAAAAAGAATTTAAAAAGTTAAGTTTCATTTTTGTCTGATATTGCATTTAAAGCCTTTCTAACTCTCGTAGTGAATATATACCCATATTTTTTTTGACATGTTGATCTAGTCAATGAGCACATTTTCTGGGACATTCCTTTCCACATGCAGAGGAAGAATTGCAATAAGATAAAAAGAGACATTGACTGTCACATTCTACTTCAACATAGAGCAATGACAAACCTCAAAGCGACCCATCCTACTATCTTTTGTAAAACGCACTGAAAAAAGTGCCAATGATAGGTTGAGCAATGTCTTTATTCAATGGATGTACTTACTCACACAGAGAGATTTGCAATCACGTTTTGGAAGGGAAAAAACTCATCAAAAGGTTTAAACTTTAATAAAAAGTGAAGAAAAATCACAAAAGGTACTCATCGTAGCAACTTTTGAAGGAGACAATGAAAAAGCATAGTACTCTAGCTTCAAACACATCTTCATTTATCACAGCCAGTAGTGTTTATCACCATAAGTAAAGACAATGAAAATTCTTGGGGGAGTTTTCCCGTACATTTGTCTCAGAGGTATTGATCTGAAATAAAGTGTAGGGTCAGGATTTGGAGAGCAAGACAACACACCTCCCCCCACCATGAATTCCCAGGAATACCCCCCCCCCCCCCCCCGATTTGTCAGTCAATAATTATTGATAGCATTTGTTCTGTGAACAAAAAATCTTGCAAGAGTACTGCCTTACATTTGCCTAATAGGTATTGGTCTGAGATAAGTCTAGGGTCAGGAATTGAAGTGTAGGATGGCACACCCCCACCAGTAATTGCTAGAAATATGCACCAGAGAAAAAATTGAAGGCATTTATGAACTGGGCCCACTTTTCAGCAAGCCAGTTAATAATAAGTTGAATCACTTTTAAATACTCTTAGCTGTACCTGTATTTCTTTTTTTCTTCAGAAAATAATACCTTTTTAAGAACCTAAATGACCTTAAACTAATGTGCTAACTACCATTTCTATAAGAACCTGTTTAGACTAACTTGGAAAAATGCAGGTTCTTAGTCGTGGGGGCCGTATACAATTCCTGTTCTTAAAGTTACCATTGTGAACTGTCATGCTGTTCAGCCACCTCCTATATTCCTCCAAGACATGTGATACTTGAGTCACTGTGTATCAGATAAACAAGGATAAACAAGGTGTATTATGGGCAGTTTGAAAGAGGCAAATAAAAAGGACTTTGGCCTGCTATGTAGTTTCAGGTTGATATCAAACAATTGTTATTACCAGTAAATAATGTACCAACTGTGCATACAATGCTGAAGACCTTACACAAATGTACTCATACTGTGTACTTGTAACTAAAATCTACAGTGCTTGGTTTGGTCTGTTTTATGAATAATAGTGCACTGCCAGAGCACCATGTTAGTCAGCTGAGTTATGCTAAAAAATGTAGATTAACTTAACTTCAACTTAACTTCAACTTAACTTCAACTTTATTCAAAGATTTTTTAATAGGTGAGTTAGATAAATTCCACTCTCCTTCCCTCGTTAATTATCCAGTATTAAATACCATGTACCTATATTATCCTCAGCTTTTTCCTGCAAAAAAAAGTCTCATTTTGTTTCTGTAGCCTAGCCTCCCTCACAGCATTTTTAGGGGAGTTGTATATCCTTCCTCCCCACAAAATGCCTGCTTACCCAACATCAACATTTCTAATTTCCATTTTCCGATTCATGTGGTACATGTAAATGTAACCAATCAGCAATGAGAGGTATTATGTTTAATTAATTTTTTCCAAACTTTTGCCTTAAGAGTTGTGTTGTTCAACTTTAATTTTTTGTTTCCTTCATATAAAGTGGAATTATCTTAACAGGAATTCTGCCAAATTTCATCAGATTCTAATGAGTACATGTAGATTTTGATATTCTGCTGTTTGTTAACGTAGCCTATGAAAGCCAACAAGGGTATGTACAGTATGCCCATAACTTGTGCAAGCACTGAGATCATCACATGACATGATAAACTGATGAAAACCAAATAAATTTTGTTCTGATAAATTTCTGGACATTTTTCTCAGCTTACCCTCAATTTTATTCTTGAAAATACCATTTGCTTCAATGTTCTCTTGATAAAGATGTACATAATGTATCAGAGAGTTGTTTAGTGCATGCATCTTTATGTAATAGAAACTGCATGTGCTCAACTTCCTGTACTAAAAGCTTCAAGAAACTCTGATGAACTGGAAAAAACATTAGAATCCATCAGAAAGGACATCTGCACAATTCACTAAGAATAAAGTTGTTGAGATTGGAGGCAAAAACATACAATTCACACAACAAAGCAGACTTAAACGACAAAGTCTAGACACACGGGCTTCTTACACTTTTTAATATACATGTACTTCTGAAGTTCAGAATAATTAAATACAGACTTCTGCCAATTGCTGTTTTGTCCTGATAGCACAAACTCACATCTTGTCATAATTTTATCATGAGGTTATTTTTTTTCTTTATTACTGTAGACACTCTCTGTAGCTGTATAGAGACATGTAATAAAAGTTCTCTTGTCCATGAATTTTAGAATGTTAATGAAAAAAAAAACAATTCTTGAGTTATATTTTCTTTTCATTTTCAATTTTTTTTACAGGTATGAAAGAAAACCAGGGATTAAAAGAAGCAAACAAAGGCTTGGATTGGCTGATAAGCTTCATTGATACAATGTATGTATATATTTTCCCTGTAATGCACTAGTGGTTAAATATTGTCCTTTGCATAAATGTTGTCTTTTTTATGGTGTGCATGAAAATGCATTAGCTAGTAACATTCACTACTCGATAAAGTTAAGGTAAGATGATTTATCACTCAAAATCTTCTACCAGCCTAATGAAACATCTTCGTGGCTGTTGATTGTGCACAAGAAGTATTTGGAAATTGTGCAGAATTTCCAGGTGGTCACATGCAACAAAGAAGGTCTACCAGGAAGAAAATTATGCATTTTTTCTGGAGACTGACTTTTCACCAAAGACACTTGCTGTCATTAAATTCTCAACAACATCAAAGCTCTCAGAGACTCTGCACAATTTTATGCTTAGTCTAACGATAGCAGTCTCAAATGCTCAATAAAGACAAATTCAATCTTTAATGACCGCCTCAAAGCTACTACAAAAGCACCTGTTTTTAGGTCATGTGGGTTACAATGTACCACCACAGGCTTATCATGACACCTTTCCTTCTTTCTTTTTTTTAACAAATAAAATGAAAATAGAAAAAAAACTTCATTGCACAGTGGGCGTGCACTTAATACACTGTAACTAGTGAAAGCATAACAACTTCATGATCAGCCACAGCACTGAACACAGAACGTTTTGAACAAAGTCAACAGTTTCAAAAGTGTTCAATGTCTAAGCAAGAAAAAGAACGAGAAAAAAACCCTATTTTTCAACTGTCTCCTACAATCATCAGGTGTAGTCAAGCATTAAGTTTTTCTAAATAGCCAGGTGGCTTTGACAACCAACCAGCTCTTTTGATCACATTTTCAACTAGCTGAGACTTGTTACTTGTCGTGCACAGAGGTTGGGCCTTGCTAGGTATTGCAACAGGGGTTTTGGTTGGCTGTTTAGACTGGTCCCCCCAAGATGGCACTGATGGGAATGACTGACCCTTTGTTGGGTGAGGTCTTTGGACTTTCTCTAAATAGGCGACCATATCCGGAGGTTGCAGGCTACAGGAGCCTCACTAGGTTGTGAGCTGTAGAATGGCTCTCTGCTCCTGCAGAGATGTCTGCGGTTTCTGCAGAGGATTCTCCCATCTTCTGTCAGATTCATGTTATAGGATTGCACATCTGCTAGTTCTTCTATTTCTGCTTTGAACCATGTCTGGCTCTTGTCACAGAGAAGTGGCATTACTTTGACTGTCTCACCTTTCACCAATGGCCAGATCTCCTTCAAGGTGGGTTCGCATACGTCACCCAAACATATGCTGAGCTGGCGAGTTGCTCAGCCCCTATGTTGGGGTGTTTCTCCAGGTTAGTAGAGAAAGAAAATAATCGGCTCCTGATGCTTTGGCTTACTTGATTAAGCTCTTTGCAGTCTTGACTGTGTTTTCTACTCGTTCATTGTTTTGGCGGTAGCCCAGGGAGCTGGTTACATGTTCAGTCCCAGGTGATTGCAAAAATGTCTCAAATTCTGCAGAGTTAAAGGGTGGTTCATTGCCACTTAGCAATTCATTAGATGTTCCATGTGTGACAAAATGTCTCTTAAGTTTCTTTATGATGACAGTTCCTGTTTTGCTGTGTAACTGATCCACTTCAAAGTACCCAGAGTAGTAATCTACTATGCAGAGATAATTCTTGTCATCAAGTGTGAAGATGTTAGTGGCAACTTTCTCCCATGGCCTTGATGTGGGCTCATGACAGATAAGTGGTCCTTCAGTCTGGTTACTCTGAAGTGACATTCAGACGTCACATTTCTGGATGTATAGTCAGTGATTTCAGCATTTGTGCTTGCATGGCCAGTATACTGTCTCCCGTGCTCTATATAAACAACCTTTGATCCAATAAGGGAGTAGTGTAGCTTCTGCTTGATCTTTTGTTTTAGGGTCTGCGGTATGATGCATCGCTGGCCCTTGAATATTACACCATCATGTACTGAGAGCTCATCTCGGATTTCAAAGTACTGGTGAATGGCTGCTGGTTGTTCACTACTGGCCCAATGATGAGTAAAAGCACCTAATTAAATTAATGTGTGGACAGCAAGTTCTGCTAACCTCTTCTAGTCCTGCTACAAGTGCTAGGTCGTTTGCGAATCCAAGCTTGGTAAGATCTCGCAAACAGCAGGTTGTCTTCTGCTCTGATTAGGCTGATTCAGTAAACCTCACTTATTTAGGCCGTCAAGGAACAGATGCAGAGAGTAGTTGATCACAATAATGAAATAACAGGAGCAAGGTTGTAACCATAGTACCCTGCTGTATCATCAAAGAATGTGGTTTCTTCTCAGGACCAATTGAGTAGTCTCAGTTTCCTGATAATTATAGTGACTTTAACTCAGCAGCAATTGGTTAAAGTTGAAATGAAAGTGTGTCAGACATTGCTTACCTGCTTACGTGTTCAAGACCTTCCTGCCTATGTTTTCTTCCTCGCCTTACGAATGAACCCCTCTAGTGATCTTTAGTATAGACTCAATCTTATTTTGCAAGAAAACATATTCCAGTTTAGCAAACAATTTAACCCTTGGCAGGCCTAAATGGTAGAAAGATGACCATTGCTTTTTTTATCTTGTGTTCTGTTAATGGAACTCAAGTTCAGATGAATTTGTGAGGTTTCTTGAATTCACAGCTGCTATATTAGAAAAGCATTGTACATACTGTAAGAGTAGTGTAGGATATTACAAGAGTCTTTGATTGTAAAAAGTTTGATGTTTTTGGATCCCTAATCGATTGTGGGAGGTGGTCACTTACAATGTGCAAGAGTTGTTTTCACATGGAAGTTATCATTAACAGTTATGTTATGGGGAAGGGAGGTAAAGGGCTGGGTATTTTGATTTTATCGAACACAAAATGCAGGTTCCACATTTACTGTTACATAGAGGTTAGAATTTTCAGCCACAGATGGATAAGTCACTTTTGTACCCCATTCTCAAATGCTTCCGCCCACCAACCCCATACTTAAATACCTGCCAAATAAAGTATCAACAGGTCCTAATGTTGATCCGTTATCTTTGCAGATTTTGTACCTAAAGATGCTCTCTTCAGAAGGGAGGTCAGGTTTTCCATGGACAGAACCCCGTCACAGAACAATATTTTCACAAACTAGAAAAGGAAAACAATTGAGTCATGTTATTTGGTCCAGTAAATCAACGTTTTGTAGTATTGATATTAACATTAGGAAAGAGAGAATAATGGTAGGGATCAAATCATAAAGATCTGTAAATATTTAGTACTTGTATACGATGGTAGGCAGTCAAAAGGAAAATTGTATTGATCTAATTAAATGCTGGGTTCCTCATAAGAGTCAGGTAATTTTGAAACATACACCTTAACTTTTTAACTAGCTTTTATTAAATTGCTCCAAATTCAAGATGGCATTTTTCCTGAAAAATAAATTTATGGGCGTGATTCCTCAAATTTCTGTCATTCATCGTTCATTATTAAATCAAGTGTCAATAAATTAACAAACTTAAGGCAAGAATTTATACGGCTGAGGTATTTGCTCTCATAACCTTTAATCCTGGGAGCGATTTTACATGAAGTGGTACCAATTGGGAAGTCCAGTGCTAGGTGCTTTCCTTTTTTATTTGCTAGCAATTTTGACTTTTTTCGACATTTTCCTGATATTTCGCTCTAAAATTTGAACGTACACATAAATGTCAACCATAAAAAAATTTCCTATTATGGTTTATCATAGCGTCTGGGATATAAAGGATATTGGAGGGCTGTAGAATGATTTATGATAGTGCCTACATGGAAACCTGGACTTAAGTGAGTTTTTAAGTTCTTACCTTAATTGCATTCAATAGGAATGTTACCCAAGCCCAAGTAAAATAAATCACAAGGTTTAAGGTTACCTAATAGTTCCACTGTTGTCGCCGAGATTTCAAGTTGCCGGTTAAATATCACAAGTAGGCGTTGATCAAATGGCTAGGGATTTCTTTAGATTCTATTTTTCTGCTATTTTCGTATGAAAGTAGCTGGGGACCACGTTCATAGTAGCCAGAGGAGATCCCAGCCCCCCGCCTCTTAATGACAGCCCAGCCAATACACTGTAAGCATTAACTATTATCATTATGTACTTGGGATGGGTTCCTTCAATTTAGATCTTAGGCGGGGTTCTCCCTTGTCTTCAGTGCATGATATAAAGCAACTAAAATAAATGTGCAAAATTAAGTGCTCATTAGTATTGTCCGATTGTATTTTATAAATTGCTATTTTTTGTATAGCGTCTCTTCAGCAGTTGTGCATGTGTTGCCATTATTTCTATGTATCTCCATTACAAAGGCTGGTGAAATCACGTATCAAATATAATGTATTAACTTACTGGGAAAATGGCATATCACGTGGATTTTTTTTTTTTTCAGCTATACACTGAAAATTTCAAAGAGAATACCACTCTTTGAATGAACAGATCTTAACCTTTTCCTGAATCAATTTTCCTCCTCTCATACTTACAGTATCTGAATGTTTGCTTATAGATGCTAACCTGTGGGGAATGTTATCTCTGTTGCACTTCCTTTTCTGTCAGGGTGCAGGGGTATCAAGACATGCATGAGAAAGGAACGATTTTATATTAAGCTTATGGAAGGGTTAATAGTATGCAGTTTTTTGCCTGATGTATAGACTGACCCAGAGCTAGTTTTGTAAGGGTTAACTAGTGGCTTTTATATTCATGTATAACTGAAGGTTTGACAGTGCTTGTAGGGATGGCTATTGTATTATAACGAATTCATCCACCATTAAATAAGTCCCCCTGCGTGCCCTCGTACCCTGCTTGACCACAGGCTGTAGGTTGGTGGGGAAGCTAAGGTAGCACTGACTTTATAGGCCCCATTTATATGAAGAAAAATTATCCCGGGAAAAGGGTGTCTCTTCCTTTAACGATCAATTTTATGAGAATAAAACTGACTCCTTTGCCCAAGCTAACAGCGATTGATCTAAAACAGCGAGCGCGCATGCTTTCAAAGTGTTTGTGTGGAGAAACGGTGGCCCCCTACCAGCGAAAGGGTGATCGGTCTAGGCGCGGCATCCTTCTAGCCGAGCGTAAGTGCGCGAAACGTTGGCACCCAGGACGGCTAAACCCTTATACCTTGGACAACGTTTCTACATATAAAGGAGGCCTTAAATGGCTTACCGGTAATTGGTATCGTGACGTGACCTGGCCTAAATATTGAATTTCCCAGTATATAGCAGGAATAAACGGCCCTAGCGTTTGAATCATTGGGGTAATCCGTTGTTCATGTACAAAGTGCATCAAAAGCTGTGCCTCCTTATTTAAGTAGTATAGTAAGGACGGAATTGACCTCTCTTTGGGAAGAATCTCATAAAGAAGAGAAGGCATACATTATGGGAATCGTGCATAGTCATGAAGACGAAAGCAAACTAACTTTTTTTAAAAAAATGTAATATACGCCACTTCCAAATTTCCCATAATGCACCTTATTTGCGCCTTATTTGTACCTTCTTTTCTCCTGGGTATTATAGCCGTCCCAAGAGAAATTGAAAACATTGCTTATGCAATATTTTGGGGGGAAAATAAGGCGCATTATGGGAAATGTGGAAGTGGCGTATACAAAGAAAGGCGATGTTTTACTCTTCATCCGCCATTTTCACATCTCCCATAACACGCCTTCTTTGCCCCCCCCCCCCCCCCCCCCCATTTTTCCATGACCCTTGCACTTTATTTCCCCTGGGTATTACAGTCGTTCCAAGAGAAATTTAAAGACTGCTTATGCAAAACAAGGCCTATTATGGAAGATGTGAAAATGGCGAATTATCCCTGTTAGCTTTTTCACTTTTCTATTGTTCACGAAAAGGGCAAATTTGACAAGAATTTATAAAATATTTATAACCCTAACCCTAATTAAAACAGGATGAAAAAGAGGCAGGTCGTGGGTCTTACAAAAATGTCATTTTGCGAAATTGGTGAATTTGGCAAGGATTCATCAAGGGTCTGGGAAAAAATTTAAATAGGACAACAAAAGAGGCTTATTGGCAGCTGGCAATTTTCACGAAAATGGCAAATTAGAGAAACTGGCAAGAATCCATCAAAGGTTTTGCAAAAACTCAAATAATGTGACAAAGAGGGAAATCTTGACAAATGGCGATTATAAGAAAATGGCACATTTTGGGCGAAAAAGGGAAATTTGGGTAAAAATAGCGAGTATGCGAAAAACTCATAAAGAGTTTGGCCAAATATTCAAATGAGATGACAAAAAGGGGCATCTTAACAAATGGCGATTTTACGAAAATTGCAAATTTGGCAAGAATTTATAGGTTTGGCAAAAATAAAAACAGGAGGCATGTCAATAATTGTGGGTTTTACGAAAATGACAAATTTTGCGAAATTGGCGAATTTGGATTTACCAAAGGCCTGCCATAATTTTAAATGAGACTACAAAAGAGGCACTCTTGGTTTCTCTTGGTTTGCAACCACGAGACAAGGCGGCCATGCTGGGGGTCAATACATATAATTTTTCTCGAAGAATTAACATGAAAATAGAGTTTGGTTCCCAGAGGAGACCACCAACATGGCCGCCGTGACGTCAAGTACAAACCAGCAATATTGACAGTTGGCGATTTCACGAAATAGGCAACTTGAGAAAATGGGGGATTGGGCAAGAATCCATCGAAAATTTGGCAAAAACTCAAATGAGGTGACAGAAAGAGGGCAATCTTGCCAAATGGCGATTATAAGAAAATGGCAAATTTATGCGAAAAAGGCAAAATTAATTTCGGCAAAAAATGGAGAGTTCAAGGCTTTGGCCAAATACAAGTGAGATGACGAAAAGGGGCATCTTGACAAATAACAATTTTATAAAAATAACAAATTTGGCAAAAAGTTATAAAAGTTTGGCAAAAATGTAAGCAGGATGATAAAAGAGGGATGTCGATAATTGTGGGTTTTACGGAAATGTCATATTTTGCGAATTTGGCAGAGGATTCATTACATGTAAAGGTCTGGCAAAAAATTTAAATGAGACAACGAAAGAGGCGTATTGACAGTTGCCGATTTTCGCGAAATTGGCAAATTGAAGAAAACGGGCAATGGATAATCCATGAAAGGTTTGTTAAAACCTCAATTGAGGTGACAAAGAGGTGAATCTTGACAAATGGCGATTATAAGAAAATGGCAAATTTAGGCGAAACCGAAAATTTCGGCAAAAATGGAGAGTTCAAGGGTTTGGCCAAATACAAATAAGATGACAAAAAGAAGCATCTTGACAAATGACAATTTTATGAAAATGACAAATTTGGCAAAAATTTATTAAAGTTTGACACAAATGTAAGCAGTATGACAAGGGAGGCATGTCGATAATTGTGGGTTTTACGAAAATGACATTTTTTGCGCAATTGGCGAATTTGGCAAAGGATTCATTAAAGGTCTGGCAAAAAATTTAAATGAGACGACAAAAGAGGCATATTGACAGTTGACAACTTTCGCGAAAATGGCAAGTTTGAGAAAACGAGGAATTAGGCAAGAATCCATCAAAGGTTTGGAAAAACCTCGATTGAGGTGACAAAGAGGAGATTCTTGACAAATGGCCATTATAATAAGAAAATGGCAAATTTAGGCGAAAAAGGCAAATTCGGCAAAAATGGCGAGTGTGCCAAAAATTCATCAAGGGTTTGGCCAAATATTCTAATGAGATGACAAAAAGGAGCATCTTGACAAATAGCGATTTTACGAAAATGACAAATTTGGAAAAAACTTATTTAGGTTTGGCAAATATTAAAACAAGATGACAAAAGAGGTATGTCGATAATTGTGGGCCTTACGAAAATTACATATTTTGCGAAACCGGCGAATTTGGCAAGGATTGAGATAATGACACAACAAAACAGGCATATTTTCAGTTGGCGATTTTCACAAAAATGGGAAATTTGGGAAAAGGGGGAATTGAGCAAAAATCCATCCATGATCTGACGAAACCTCAAATGAGGTGGCAAGAAGGCAATATTGACAAAAGGCAGATTTCCACAAAATATAGCGAGTGTGCCAAAAATTCATCAAGGGTTTGGCCAAATACTCAAATGAGATGACAAAAAGGTACATGTTGATAGTTGGCGATTTTTTAGGACAATGACAAATTTTGCGAAGATGGCAAATTTGGCAAAGAGTTATCAAAGGTTTGACAAAGAGATGACACAAAGGGGCATCTTGACAAATGGCGATAATAACAAACATGGCAAATTGGGCAACAGTTCATTTAAGGTTTGTCAAAATTCAAACGAGGCATGTCGATAATTGTGAGTTTTACGAAAATGCTAAATTTGGCAAGAATACATGAAAGGCTTGATCAAAATTCAAATGAGATGCCAAAAAAGGCTACCTTGACAATGACTGATTTTTCGAAGAAGGCAAATTTTTGCCAAAAATGGTGAATTCGACGAAGGCTAATCAAATGCTTGGCAAAAACTCATAAATGAGTTGACAAAAAGAAAGCATGTGAAAATTTGGGTACCAGTTGAGATTGAACCTCTGTGGTTCCCCTCTGTTGATGAAATTACAGAGAAATATCTGACAATCGACTTGACATAGTTATCAAGAAAAAAACAAAGCATTTTCATTGTCGTTGACGAAGATATATCCTCTGACTGAAATACTTCCATCAGTGCATCGAGATGGAATTAACTAATTCAGAAAACGGTACTAAACTAAGCTCGATCAAATGTGGCCATAGAAACGCAAGTAATTTCTGTAGTCATAGGTGCATCAAAAGTAATCAAGAAAACAACGTCTTTAACTGTTTTTGGCAGTAACCTGTGTACAGCCACCCTCTACCCCCAACAGAAAAACTCAATGAGGGAAAAGATCAGGTTTTTTAGCATCATTTTCGATTATGTTTCCCGCGAATTGAAACATCACATATATATATAGTATTTTGTTGTTTTCTTTTCATCCTGATGGGGATGTGCTGCTGGACAAGGTCGCATTTTCACGTCTAGATTAGCTATAATGAGGTTGAACATTATAATGGTATCAACAGCAGAGTCGCGGTTGCAAAGTTGTCTTTATAAGGCACATGCATAGTAAGAAAGGACTACATATATTATGATCGCCAAAATTATATTTGTCAAAAAGTGGATAAGATGGCTTCTATAGGGTCCGTAGAATAGGCAGTATACATGTAATAATGGGGTAGGGGTTCTGAAAGGCCAGCTGCATATACCAAGCAAAAATTTCAGTTTGGCAGTAAGGATTCAGAGAATGACACTAGCCAAAAAAGTAGAGACTTCCAAGTTATGATTGACAGGACATTCATCCACCTAGCTAGTTACTTTAGAACATCAATGGCATGGCAGTGCAAATTAAACCTTCTGTGATTTAAAACAGGGAGATTTGCCGATCAACCTCATCTACACTCAATGAAAGTACTTCTCCCATAGTACAACCACCCTTTTCGGTTCGACCAACTGCCGGCAAGGACCAATAAGAACTGTCCTTCTTTTAAAGATAAAGACATATTTTGAAATAACATATGCGTTTCAAACTATGGCCCTTGTTGCAGAAGTCTTAGTTTGCGACATTTCAAACTCTGGTGATGTTTCGATACCACCCTTTGCATTATTGCAAAATACAGCATTTAACTCTTCTGTTCTTAGCTCACAAATCGCGTCCACTCAACTTACCTGACCGGCGTCAGAGATCTTTCTTGGCAAAAAATAGGTGCACTTGACTGGGCCCAAGGTTTGCGCTAACGCATAATGTGGTCTAACAATTGTGACTTATTTTGCGTTAACTCAATCTGTGTTCTATGTTTTAAAACCAAGGTTTGCGCCAAAAAAATATCGCAAACCATGGCGAACTTTGAGATAAGTCATTCCATGTCCTTCCAATAACCAGGGGTAACCAACGACTACGTCCTTCTAAATACATTGAAAACACTTTTTAGGCTACCCAGAGAACTTTTAGACCTTCAAGGGATTCACTATTATTTTCCCGAAAATTTTAGATGCGATTTAACGTATTACGAAGTGAGAATGTTTCTGATTCCTCTCTAAATCACATTTTCGAATCCGAAAATTTTAGGTTTCCTTTTTTGTAAGAAAAATAGCCTAACCTGGGCAGTAAAATGGTAAAATTAAACTTCAGAAAATCGTAGGAAATTTGTGAGATAAGCGTCGAAAATTTTACAAAATTCTAAGCAATATTTGCTTCTCCGAACAGATATTTTACAGAAAACGCTCGTTGAGTGCCCCTGAATAAATTCCGTATTTTGCGACAGCGCGAAATGTGGTTCCCAGATCGTGGACCTTATAGAGGCTTTGCTCTTCAGGCCAGGATTTGAGTTATCGCAAACTGTGGACTTTAAGAATTTCACAGTCAGCCGTCATCGGTCATATTAGAAAAACACTAACTTTTTCCTGCGCTAATGAAGAATACAACACAAACAGCGAACTTACGCGTTTTATGCTTAAAAGATCGGTCTATGATCGCTAGCTTTGCATATCAGAAACGGAAACGGTCAGTCATAGCCGGCATATTTTCGTAAGCGTTCGAGTTTTATCCAAGTCCAAGTTCGCAATATTCATAGGATGCAGATTTGATTATGATCTGTACAGGGACGTAGATGGTGAAAAGATTATAAACAAAGCGATTTGCCTTGTCCTCTTCGGCAAGTATTAGCTAACTTAACTGAATATGGGATAAAATTAATTAAGCTGATCGATACGTAAATAAGAGCCGGAGAAAAATTGCTCAATGCGCTCTTCATATTTTTAGAATATGTAAAAACGTGAAATTTAACTTTAACGACGCACAGCCGGTCTTGTTTTTTCGAAGTTCTTGTTGTACAATGCCAATACAGTATTAAATATATTCTCCTTCGCAGCCTTTCGGCCGCCATGTTTACTTAACCTTGCAAGACAAATTTTACTATCGTCCCCGACCCGCTAGAATTGCAAATTTTGCTCGAAGACCAAACTGCAACGGAGATTCCTTTCCAGTCCTATGCCGCGACTACCACGATAGATCGCATGACCTGATTGGCTTGCATATGACATTACGTCAGAGGACATGTTCACAAGACAGGACATAACTACAACGGTACACCCGTCGCCGTCCCCGTCCTCGTTGCTTAAAGTCCCTTATGTCACAGCACGCGCTACTTCCCGCGCAATAGAGTCACGTGGTACAACCACGTGCTAATGAACAAAGCATCTTTGTATTTTAAAATTAAGGCGGACGGCTGTTGATGGTTGCATACTGGCGTTGAATTCCTCTTTTTTGCGCTAAAAGAGTATTTGTCAACTCTGTGGACTATCCAGACTTGCAGATTTTGTTTTAATCACGAATCAAAATGTCTCCGAATCGTCAGCGACTGGGATTTACTTTCACAAGGAACGGATGTAAGTTCATCCATTGGACACACATGGACTGTTTGAATGAGTCTTCGCGATGGGAATAAAGTGTGAGTACGATTGTTTCTTATTTTAGAATAATCTGTTATTGGAACGTATAGGCATACGCATTATGAAAAGGACAGTTGGATATATGGCCTTTCGAAGTTAGAGCCGTTTTGGCTTTTGTTTATATGTGTCCGCTTACCTTCGTTTTGATACAATGTAATGCACCAGGCGATAACAACTCGTTCAGATACAAATTGATTCAGTCGAGGTGCACAACCGATATTTCGCGACATATGTTTTTCTTGTTTACGCGCTATAACTATACATCAGATAATTGCAATATTTTTGCACTTTCACTACTTAAGTTCGTATCGAAACGACTCGTCTCCTTTACAGTTAATTGATCAGATTACATTCTTGCTCTCACACCAAATGTGTCACGTTAATTATGAGCTTTGTGTCTGTCCTCTTTGGCTCACACATAGCAATACCAAACCACAAAACCAGGCCTTGCAAACTTCATGATGATTTAGTGGAATCAAATATTATTGTGTTAGGTCTTGAGAGAAGCAATGTATAGTTGGCAGTAAAATTCAATTAATGAAATTATATATTATAGACACTGAACTCATTACGTGTTTAATTTCTTATACTTATTTTCTGCTTGGGAATTCCTAAAAAGTTTCATCCATTTTGACATTTACATGTAGTTTGTTACATGTAAACAATCAGGACCTTTTCCATACATTGCATTGGGCATTGGGAATTGAACAATAGTAAGCTATTGTTTTGCGGTCACTCAGGAAAATCATTGCATTTTTTGGTATGCCCATGCAATAGCCAAGCTTTACTGAATCAGCTATATAGAGTGTATCTTTTGGAGAAGCGACAACCGCAAGCTATGAATGACATCCAGTAATTTCATTGATTACATTCTAAAACAAAATCTTCCTATATAATAATCTCTTGTCCATACAAAAAAATATGCAGTGACTTGTTAACGTTAACCTCTGCATCCTACATCCCTGATGCATAAAAATTCCCAAAGATGCAAAATAATAATGGCATGCATTCCAATGGAAGCAAAATCTGAACATGTGTATTTGTAGAAATATCCTGTTTGTGTATTCAGTGGTAGTTATTATGGCTGTTGTTGAAGGATGCATATTTCTTTTAGCTTTTAGAAGGACTATATTTTAATATCTGTCTACTGCAGTAATACTGAGTTTTGGAGTCTGTCAAGCTAATAATTAGCAATTAATGAATGGCTGAGTAGGATATGAGGAATTATGTAGATCAAGGAGGTTTTTATTGGCTGCGAGGTGGATAACATGCTTAACATGCCTACCTTTGTCAATGTTATTAAAGTTCCCCTCAATAGTGCATGTTTAGATAAAGGGCAGTTCAGGTCTGCATATGTACTCCAAATAAGACAAGTTGTCTTCTTAATATGTGTTTAAACAATAATTCATCTTGAAATGAGTAAAATGTTCCGCCAACTGTTTGACCATTTTTCTTTCCACAACCAAAACAACTCAACCTCATCCCCAGGTCTTCTCGGTTAATGGTGCATTAACCTGCAACTGTGCTGTACTTTTGACGTCGTCGGTTGATTAATTGCAAAATTCTTCCAAATGTGGTCAACAGTAGCTGGTTAGGGTAAGTTATGCATGTGCTTTTAGCCAATCAGAAATGGAAAAATATTTTGAGTGACTGCCTGGTTACACAAAGGCCCAAGCAGTTTCAATTACAGACTTGTATACTTATTTTTATCTGGGACTCATTGTTTCTGGACTGGGACTCAATATTTTTCATAAGATGAGTCCCAGGACTCACCATAATTATTTGTAACCAAAATCACTGAATATATAGTTGAGTTCACGCCTCCAACTTTTCCATTGAAAAGTAAGCCACCAAAGCATTATGTTGCACCATTCTTGTACTAAGTGCTTTGAAAATATACAAGTAATGTCCTTTTCTGATAATCCAAAGCTACATAGATGTCCCGGCCAGTTTCTTTGTATAGCCTGCTACACTGTATCTAGCATTATTTTTTTTCAGCCAACAGATTCAGTCACAACTAATCTTAATCTTGCTAATACGGTTTCTTTCTTATCAACTGTTTGCTGTAATAAGACCTACAGTGTACATGTGCCTGTTTCAAATTGAAAAAAGAATATTACTTCATTGAGATAGCATGTCAATGTTCACAGATTGTTTAGTTTAATGATGCTAGTGTCCTGTTTTATTTCTCTAGCAGCAGCTTTTTAATCTTTTTTACACATATTGTCGCTTCAGTGTTTGTAGAGTTTCTCTGTTTGATTAGAAGTATAATATATGTCAAAAAGTCATGCAGAGGTCTTGTGAAAGTAGGACAGTGTCATGAAAATTAATAACAAAAAACAGTGCGATGTACAAGAACTCTGTCAATACAGTGTAGTTATATTTTGTACCCTTGAACCCTCATTCCTGAATTAATGGTGGTGGAAAATTTCTTGTCCCAGCAACAGTACAACTTATTGATTGTTGGATAAGGCAACATGCAGCTACAAGGAATATTATTATATTTCAATTATAGTTTTTTCTCCCGTAAGGAGTGAAATGATGTAAAGTATATGAAATAATTCATATTAATTTTTGAACTGCGGTTGTAGATGAAAGTAAAGAATGATCATCATTCATATACTTTACATCATTTCACTCCTTACGGGAGACATGAACTCAATAAATTGACCTCGCTCCCAATGTGTGGCTTCATAGCTCAGTCGGTAGAGCAACGCACCGGCAACGCGGATGTCATGGGTTCGAATCCTGTTGAAGCCCTGATTTTTTTTCAGGCTTCTTTCCAATTGCTTAAATTGGAAAATTTACTGCGATGATCATTCTTTACTTTCATCTACAACCGCAGTTCAAATATGAATTATTTCATATACTTTACATCATTTCACTCCTTACGGGAGACATGAACTCAATAAATTGACCTTGCTCCCAATGTGTGGCTTCATAGCTCAGTTGGTAGAGCAATGCACCGGCAATGCGGAGGTCATGGGTTCGAATCCCGTTGAAGCCCTGATTTTTTTCAGGCTTCTTCTTTCCAATTGCTTAAATTGAAAATTTACTGCGATGATCATTCTTTACTTTCATCTACAACCGCAGTTCAAATATGAATTATTTCATATTCTTTACATCAGTTGTATTATAGTAGGAAAGAAGAATTTAGAAAACTTTATAATTGAAATGGGGATTTGATTGGACAATTTTAGAACACACTTTTCTAGCACTATTTTAATTTTTAACAAACAAGCATTTATAACTCTGATCAATATCAATATGGTGAGTTTTAAAGAAAATTCCCAAGAAATACATGAAGGTGGTTTAGACAACTCCAGATATACATGTAAGTGATTACATTTTTAAAGGGTTTTTTTTAGCTGATCAACTTTTAATGGTGTTTTTTAAAACTTGCTTTTATTTTAAAGTTTTCACTTTTGTTGCGTATAGAAAATGCTTTATTTTTTATTTTATTTTTTTAAAATCATATTTAAACCACCATTGAACAGGATAAAACACCATTAAAAGTATGTTTTAACATCATTAAAAGCAGGTTAAAACACCAATTAAAACAGGTTAAAACACCATTAAAAGTGGGTTAAAACACCAATAAAACCTGTTTTAAATGGTGTTTAACCTGCTTTTAATGGTGTTTAAACCTGCTTTTAATGGTGTTTTAACCTGTTTTAAATGATGTTTTAACCTGCTTTTAATGGTGTTTTAACCTGTTTTAAATGGTGTTTTAACCTGCTTTTAATGGTGTTTTAACCTGTTTTAAATGGTGTTTTAACCTGCTTTTAATGGTGTTTTAACCTGCTTTTAATGGTGTTTTAACCTGTTTTTAATGGTGTTTTAACCTGCTTTTAATGGTGTTTTAACCTGCTTTTAATGGTGTTTTAACCTGTTTTAAATGGTGTTTTAACCTGCTTTTAATGGTGTTTTAACCTGCTTTTAATGGTGTTTTAAGCTGTTTGAAGCAACATTAGAATGTATTTTAGAATGGTTTGGCTGAATTTGACAAATTGCTTGTACAATTTTAAAACAGTCTTAAATATATTTTAACATGGTTTTAATCAGCTTAAAACACCATTAAAAGCAGGTTAAAACACCATTAAAAGCAGGTTTAAACACCATTAAAAGCAGGTTAAAACACCATTAAAAGCAGGTTAAAACATCATTAAAAGCAGGTTAAAACACCATTAAAAGCAGGTTAAAACACCATTTAAAACATAATTTATTAACTGTTTTTAATATTGTTTCTAAATAGAATACAAACAGTTTTTAAAATATATTAAAACTATGTAAAAAATAGTGTTTGGTTTGGTACGGGAAGTGATTCTTCTCAAGAGATTCGGATGTAATGCATTCTTTTGAGAAGAAATCTTTCCTGGTTGATCTCCTTACAAGAAGTTCCAGAAGAACTCTCTCATGCATGACCTGGTAACAAGAATTCTCATTCTTGAGATAAGAATTTTCAGTCTTTTCTTTAAGACTTCATAGAATAGTGATTCTTCTCAAGAGATTCGGATGTAATGCATTCTTTTGAGAAGAAATCTTTCCTGTTTGATCTCCTTACAAGAAGTTCAAGAAGAACTCTCTTATGTATGACCTGGTAACAAGAATTCTCATTCTTGAGATAAGAATTCTCAGTCTTTTCTTAAGACTTCATAGAACAGTGATTCTTCTCAAGAGATTCGGATGTAATGCATTCTTTTGAGAAGAATTCTTTCC
This sequence comes from Porites divaricata, assembly GCA_038088405.1. Lineage (NCBI taxonomy): Eukaryota > Metazoa > Cnidaria > Anthozoa > Scleractinia > Poritidae > Porites > Porites divaricata. The sequence continues at coordinate 9,572,235 of JBBMOI010000008.1, read as the reverse complement.
TGTGTGATCTCCTTACAAGAAGTTCAATTCTTATCAAAAGAATAGCAATTAAGCTAATTCTTGTAATAAGAAGATCGTTTCTTCAGAGAAGAATACCCAAAATGGGAAGTTAAGAGTGACACACAAAAGAGAAAAATATACTTTCATTAACGTCAACATTCGAGTCATTAACATTATCTTGAAAATCCTTAGGGACAATAGACAAACATTCAAGTGCAAACGCTATTCATTAACATTTTTATGACACTGTTTCTAATTCAATAGCATTCCTGGACAGCTTTAGAATGGATAAGACAAACATTAATGCGCTTGTACAATCAAGTATATTTTTTTTATTTCATCCGCTGACTAACAAGTTTGTCTCTTTCTTTGTTTATTTTTAGTGGAATTACGTTCCAGGGTCCAATCATTATACTCCAAAAACCAAAAAATTGGTTACGAAGTACACTAATTGATGTTAAAAGCATTGATAGAGTGACTGTTTTCGTGAAGTACACAATAGCTCGCTTTTGTTCCAGTCATCCCAACACGTTTTGTACGGAAAATATTGGAGTCTATGTATGGGAATCCGTGTCACAGGTCACAACTGACCCCTTGACATGCTATCTTTAGGGAATTAAGTAATCTTTCGTTGAGACCGCTGCTATAAATAATGTATTCCATTGATCGAGGGATACTGTAATTTCAAACAAAATAATTGCGTTTTTGGTAAGTTGCTAAATAATGTTTTACATTTTTATTCGATAATAGATACCTTAATCAGCATTGGACTGTTAGTGGATAAAGTCTAACAGAAGTAGAATGCAAGTTAGTCACGGGATTTGTGATAAATCGCATCCCTTACGAGTCTCTGTATCTGCTTATTTGCAAAACAGACGCAAACGAACTGCACTCAACTCGCATATGTTCTCAAACTTAGCATTCAAATGTTTCTCATTATTTCCCTGAAGTATAAGGGAGACCGCCAGTCGTTAAAGTTTTGGGTATTGTTTGCGAACTGGATGTAAAAAGGCTTGGAAAAGTTTGTTTAGCAACGTTTCCGAATTAATGGCGGCGTAACGGGAGTCAGGAACTACTCGGACGCGCGATCAATTGAATGTGAGTCCACTCTTCTGCATGATTGAACCCGAATTAGACGAGAAAGCCATTTTACGAAAAAAAAAACTTGCCAGCTCCTTTGCCATACCTTCCATGTGTGCTAAGACGTTCAAAACGGCGCAAAAGGAGTATTTTCGTATTGAAATTATTTAACACATTAACGGGCTTCATGCTTGATGAGTTGTTGACTACTATTTGCATAAATGCGTGAATTCGAAGTAAACCCAGCAGCGCCATATCCCATGGAGAGAGGCCAGCATCATTCTTGTCTCCGAGGTTAATTAAGGGTTAAAAGGAAAAGCAAGAGAAACCGAATTTAGATTTAGCAGGTTAATTTATATACAGTAATTATATATATTTTTTCATCATACGTTCCTCAACTTATAGCCTCCCCGCAGACGTCCTGTGGGGTTTGTTCGTCACGCAAGTATACTCAACTTAAGGCCAAGTATGTATTTAATAATTCGGAGATGACCTTTGGCATTTTGTTGAATTGAGTATCAGAAGCAAATATAATTCACCTTTTTATTATTGTTTTCTTTCTTTATTTTTTCCTGTCACTCATCCTGCCGTAACGATCAGTTTATTGCTCTAATTTTAAAATTTGGTATTGAAGGTTTCACTGAATACAGATCAAGGTCTACTAAAGATTCGGCTGAGCCTTACTGGTTAGTCGCTGTGGGTTTGCCTTCACAAGGGTCTCTTGTCAGAGGATAGCCATTTTTAGCAAATTACGGAGTGCTGGCAAAGAACGAGAGGAAAATAATTGGGAAGGTCACTATCATTGTATTTGTGTAAGACATGTACCTACAGACAGTTTTTGTTTGAAAGGACATTTTTGATCTTAGAAAATCGTTAAAAAAAGAAGAAAGAAGGGAATAGAAGGAATGAAAACGAGGCGTACTTTTTATCGAACATTCATTATTCTAGTATTTGAGAGTAGCGAGAAAAGTAAAAATCGCGTCACAATAATTATGTTAAGATTAACCTATTAAGACCGGGGGGGCTTTTAAGCCCCCCCCCTTACTAAAAAGTTGAATAACCTTTCAAGCTATGACTGTTAGGGAGTACATTTCATTGATTCAAACTTTCGGATCCAAGATGGCGGATCCTCCACTTTCTTATCTGTAATCAATGACGTCATATTCATAATATAAATTGATCAAGTCACGTTTTTTGGCCGTATCATGAGTGTATTGGAATTATAGAAGGGGACTGGCGGAGGGTGTGCAAGTATGCGCTATTCAATTTAAGGTTCTCCCCTACCCTACTCCCTTTTCATTCTGTCCACCATAATGGATAGCATTTTCTATATTAAAGAACTGCAGGTGAGGATTATAACCTTTTACATTTTGTTTCATTTTTGTCAATATTGATTGTCTTTAATACTTTTGTTCCTATAGAACAAGAGTTGTTTTTCCATGTACCAGCTTAATGAATTCAGCCATACACTGGACGAAACAATTGATTTGTACCAACTTTTCTCTGCTGGTGCAAATTTGTGCAAACTGAGGGCTAAATCTATGCAAATGTGGTAAATGTCACATGTGCATAGCTATTTACATTGGGGTGTAAATAGGTGTGCAATCAAATCCCATTTTCCGTCAGGGTACTTTGCGTTTTCCCGAATTTTGGTCAAACTGCCCGAAACCAAAAAAATACCCTTCCAGACCAGAAAATCACCAGAGGCCAATTCCTGTCAGATACAGAAAGCACAGGAAATGACCTCTAAATGTCAGAAAAACAGCAATGAGCTCAGTTAAAGTTTGGAATCCTCCACAGTGTACTAACCGTTCTATCGCGAGAAATGGAATAATTGGAACAAAATTGTACATGAATGAAACGGTACCGATCGTTTGGAAGTTGTTAGCCGTCCTCGAGTATTGAAAATCCTTAGCAATATTTGCTTCTCCGAACAGATATTTTACAGAAAACAGACTATGGGTGCCCCTGAACAGTGATACGAGAGTGGCCGTGATTGCTCACCAATTACCGAAAGCCGATTACGCTGGTCCCGAAGCTATTCTTGGGAGGTTATTAATAATTCTTTTTTCTTGTGATAAATTTTCATAGCTACTAGCCGCGTAAGTGAAACGCCTTATATACAAGAGTATGTTAAAAAGTTGGATACAGTATCCCGAGAATAGAAAACAGCGGGAACGTCGTCAACCTTTGCCCTCCCCCTTCCCTTGTCCTTTTCCTTCAATCTCCTTCTACATCTTCTTTTAAAGTCTCTAAATCGTTGTAATATTGAAGAGATACTTTAATCTACCTAAACGTTGTAAAACACATGTACTAGGATTGAATAGAATCCCGGAAAAGGTTCTACAAAGGTGTACAAAGGAGCACCGTAACTGTCTTAAGATAATAGCCTTCTAAAATAAGTACATGGCCTTTATTTTTTCTTGTCACGAAATGCTGAAGAGGAGAACGGGCAGCATGGGAAAAGGTTTTAACCTTTTCCCATAAAATATAAGAGGAATGTAAAACTGTTCAATATTTTATTTGTTTTTATTTATTTTTTAGGTTTAACCGTGACCTGATTGTTTGATTTCTATGGAGTTTTGCTTGTTTGCAATCTGTACCATATTAGCGTTCATATCATGGATATCAGCTGAAGAAAAGTTGTTATATCAAACACCAAATAAAAAGAATTGGGGAGGCTGGGAAGTTACCTCTAATGGATTGTCTTCTTTGAATGTAATTAAACTAGTTTTTTGTTGTTTCATTGAGTATCCAGATTATAAGCATCCCATTTGTCAAAGGGCGGCTTTTTTATGGTGGTCATGCAGGGTGCATCATAGTAACCCTCCCTCACTCTCAAAGGACACCCCCGTAAGCCGGGCACCTCTCTTAATTTAAAAGTACAACGGACTCTTAAGTGATGTTTTCTGCCCGTATGCCCGTGTTATTTTACACAATTTGTTTTTTGAACTCCTAATTTGCATGTGCTGGGCACCATACTTTTGTTGTTTATCAGTAAGCGATTGACTTTTCGTACCTTAGTATTAATTAAAAGTATATTTTCATCCGCTGACTAACAAGTTTGTCTCTTTTTTTGTCTATTTTTAGTGGAATTACGTTCCAGTGTCCAATCATTTTACATTGTGTAGTTCGTTTCGCCAAGAACCAAAGAATTGGTTACGAAGTACACTAATTGATGTTAAAAGCATTGATAGAGTGACCGTTTCCGTCAAATACACAATAGCTCCCTTTTGTTCCAGTCATCCCAACACGTTTTGTACCGAAAATATTGGAGTCTATGTATGGGAATCCGTGTCACAGGTCACAACTGATTTGATACCAGATCCCCTGACCAGCAACAGTTCTTACAGAGAAATTGCTACTATCCACGGTCAAGCTAGCGGCCAAACCATCTCTTTAGCACTTCAGCTAACAAAGAGATATATTGTTCTTGGATTTCTCGATCAAGGCGGCTGCAAAATTTTGTCTTCCGTCAGGATTACTTATAATATTTGTCCCGAAACAATACTCCACGACAGTTTGGTCAAATTACGGGAAACAGTAGCTGCATCAAGTGTCTTTGAGTCCATCCCAGTGGAAGGGACATGTACCGCAGACTCATTCCATGTTCAAGGAAGTTTGAATGTTACGTGTGAAAGCAGCGGTCAGTGGAATGTTAGTCAATTTGAAGGGAAATGCGTCTGTATTGAAGACAGGGAAAATGTTGGAGGGACATGTACAGGTATGTCAAAATATCGATATGGTAATAACTCCGTTTCAGATTTGTATTTAATTATTTGCCACACGATTACAATAATTACAAAAAATACCAAAAAATTGTAGGAAGAAATGGCGAGGAGGCCTAAAGAAAACTATAGCGCTTATATTAATTAGGCCTCCTCAATTACAATTTTTCGAAGATGGCACAAAAATTACGACGACGGATACAAAATAATATCAGGTGGAAAATTAAACTAATCAATATTACGGGAGTTTACAAATAATGCTGAATATTAAGAGGCTTTTTCGTAAGATTTCTGTTGCAGTATACTAATAATTATTACAAATAAATCCCTTAAGGCGAGGAAGCGTTGATGATATTGGTGTTTAAGGTGTTGTTAAATTTAGGTCCTTGATAAAAAACGGACAGTGGATTTAGCTATAGTTCTGATCACTCGTTTCTGTAAAATCTCAAGACGAATAAGGTTAGTTCTGTAGAGGCCCCAACTAAGTTGCAGTAAAAAAGTATGGACCGGATAGACTAGAGAAAAATACGGTGTTCGTAAACTTTTCGTAGATAAATAGAAACTGGATTTACGAATAATTCCTGTACATTTAGAAACTTTATTGGCGACATGTGAAATTTCAGATTTCCAATTTAAATTTTCATCCATGATTACTCCCAAGAAAAGTGTTTCTTTTACTTGATCAATGTTTTGGCTATCAATTAAAAGTTGAATAGTTTGATTTGTACGCTTTTGGCATGGTTTAAATACAATGAATTTGTTTTTTTCTAAGTTTAATGAAAGCCTGTTGGCTCTAAACCATAATGACAACTTATTTAGCTCAGCATTCAGTATATTAGTCAGGCAGTCTTTATCCTTGTGGGACACAAAAACGTTTGTATCTTCGGCAAATAATATCAGTTGTAATATTGTTGACGTGTTAATTATATCGTTGATGTAGAGCAGAAAAAACAAAGGCCGTAGTATTGAACCTTAGGGAACGCCACACATGATTTAGCACAAGACGAAACATAACCATTGTATTCTACAAATTGAAGTCTGTTGGAAAAGTAGCTCTTAATCCATGCATTTCAGAGCCAAGCCACGTAAACCATAGTCTTCAAGTTTATCAAATAAGATGGATGCATGATTGACTGTATCGAAAGCTTTCGAGAGATCTAAAAAAAAAAAAAACCAACCGCTAATTCACCACGATCAATAGCAGATGAAATTTTTTCATACAAATCAATCAAGGCAAGCGTCGTAGAGTGTTTTTTTTTCCTGAAGCTGAACTGGTTATTACAGAGAATATGTAAATTAGTTAAATAATCATACAAGCGATTATAGATGATTCTCTCTAGAAATTTTGAAAAGCTTGGTAGAACCGAGACAGGCCTATAGTTGGTGAATAGTGACTGGTCATCAGCTTTAAACAGTGGTACCACACGAGCTATTTTCATTTGATCTGGTACAACACCATGAGCGAACGATAAATTCATAATGTGAGCCAGAGGTCCCGAAATGATCTGAATGTATTCCTTAATTATAGACATTGAAATATTATCGTATCCAGCCGCTTTCCCGGAAGCAAAGGATTGAGCAATGGTAATAATTTCATCCTCTGTTGTTGGGCTAAAATAGATTGATTCTCGAAATGATCCAGATAGGAAATGTTTATGTGAAAAAGGAGGAGGCTGTATCTTCTTTGCGAGGTTGGGACCAATACCAGAGAAGTAGCTGCGAAACCCATTTGCTACTTCCACTGGATCAGAAATCTCTTGACCGTCTGACTTAAATATTGTATTTAACTGAGGCCTTGACTTTTTCCTATTTAACACTTCGTTTAAAATTTTCCAGGTCGCATGTGTATTTGATTTAGCATCTTCCAATTTCTTTTCATAATACCGACGCTTAGCCAAACGCAAGGTGTGATTCAATTTGCTCTTGTATCTTTTGTAGAGTGAAGAATTGTCGACTGTTGGAACTTGAAGATATTTTGTGTAGAGTTTATTTTTTGTTTTAATGGATTTAAGAAGAGCTTTCGTTAACCACGGTTTTTTTTTAAAGCGCCTCAGCTTTCTAGTCAGATTGGTCTTACCTGCTAGTTACTTGTGATATCGGGTAGTCATATGCTAGCCTGCGTCGTAGACGTTATCTAACTCCGGTTAGTAAAAGAAAATCGTTTCGAATTTCCCTTCAAGCTGATTGGAGAGGCTAATCATGCATGGCGCGTACTCAAATCCTGGTTCCACAGCTGGGGGGGCCCAGAAAGAGGATTTCGGCCCTGTTTCGCGGACATACTTAAGAAGAGGTTTAGTTCCGTCTGTGGCAAGGCCAGGCATGTGCTGGATATTTTTACCTCCAACCTTCATGGGTCTCTCATGGAAATGTAGGCTTGCCTCCAAAATTGAAGCTTTTGCGCTCTTAAATTTAAAGCGGTCATCGCTTGTACTGTTTAGTTGACAGGGAAATCGTCGGGAAAAAAAGTAGTGGCTCAGTCGATTCCAAGCGTGCCCACCGCTCCCTCCCCCCGGCATTTATCGAGCATTTGTCATCTTGCCGGTCCCGGTGGTGGGGATTTGTCAGAAAACGTCGTCGTTCCTTTTTCAATGATATTTCGCTAAAAATATAACTATTTAGATAGCTTTATAAAAAATATTTTTAATACATATGCTTTAAAACGATATGCGTGGTTTTCGCTCCATCACTTCCCTACCACACAGTTATGTTTGCATCCGTCTAAGAAATTGCTTCCCCCAATCGTTATCTGCTGGCCATAGAGGAAAAACAATCAATGTATTGTTTGAAAAGTTTAAAAGAAAATACAATTTTTTTGTGCGTAAATTTTCGAGGCAGAAAGGCCTAGAAACACTCGATATATTTGAAAGCTAATACAAACTTCGTGTATTGTACGATCAATGCGACAATTCAACGGTTCCATACGTGCGAGTTTGATCAGATTATTACAGATAATATTCACTAAATATGGACGCCTTTGCAGCTTATTTACTGGAAAATGCAATTTCGGTGTTGTCCCGGCGTAAGGCATTTGCACGGTATTTTTAAGCCCCACCGTGGGGTTTTCGTACATGTATGAACGCCCGGCTCCACCGTGGGGCATTTGCAGCTTTTCCAAAACAAAATGATAAATGTCCGACAACTGCCTGGAAGGAGTTGGAGGGGGAGGTATGGGCACGCCCGAGCCATAAACTTAAAAAAGAGGCATCCTGTAGTCGAGTTTGAAACCAAACTGTTTATATGTTTTGGAGGCAAGGGTAAAGAGATTGCCCCGTGACCGGTTACTGTGAACAACAACAACAACAACAAATTTATTTTTTGCCCTAAATATTACAAAGTGATATAATACTAATATAGAAAGAATAAATAAATAGGTGTCTGGCTGCCTGAAATAACTTTAGGGTTAAAAAAGGCAGGCAGCCAGTATTAGAATTTTGCAAATACATATTAAGGTCGGTAAAAAACTAACAAAGACAAAAAGCAAAGTCAAAACACAAACAACACAGACAATAGTATATATATAAGAAGAGAGAATAAAAATTGAAGAATAAATAGAATTAAAGATATATAAGTAAATAAGACAACTTATCAATTACAATAACTAATAGGAAAAAAACAGAGCAAAAAATCAGAGCAAAACAGTCTTAAAAACGTACAATAAAGGTGTTAGCTAGTATCTTTCGAGATATTGAACTTGCATTTTTTTCTTAAACATTGATATGGAGAATAACCTTATATCATCATCAATGGAATTCCAAATAGAGGGGCCCTGAAACCTAATATTAAACTTACCATAATTAGTTCTTACAAAAGGAAGATAATAAGACTGTTTTGCTGCAAGTCTAGTATTATAATTATGAATATTAGCTACTCTAGTGAAAAAAGAATAAAAGGCAATAGGAAGGAGCTCATTATGATATTTTTACATGAATATAGCAATATAAAATGTGGCAAGATCATAAAATTTGATTACCTGAAGAGATTTGAACAAAGGACTGGAAGGACTATCAAATTGAGAAAAAGTAATAGTGCGCATGGCTTTCTTTTGAAGTATAAATATTGATTTAAGTGTTGATTCATATGTATTGCCCCAAATGATAATTCCATAAGTCAAAAAGGGGTAAATTAAGGCATAATATAATTTTAATAAAATATCAAGACCTACATGATGCCTTAACTTAGATAAAATGCCTATACTTCTCCTAATTTTTTTGGCTATAAATTCAACTTGATGTTTCCAACTTAGGTGTGAATCAATTATTATGCCAAGATACTTAATACAATACTCTCTTTTCAATTGTTTGTTGTATAAAAGGAGATTAAAATTGGAATCCTGTAATCTTTTTTGGGGTGGGTGGAAAAGTATGAAATTTGATTTTTCTATATTTAGAGAGAGTTTGTTGGCACTTAGCCAGGTATGAATATTAATTAATTCAGAATTTATCCTATTTTGTAATATCTGGAGACTGTCATTCTCACAGAATAAATTTGCATCATCTGCAAATAAATGAAAGTCAAACAGTTCTGAAGAATAGTGGAAGTCATTAATATACAACAGACAGCCTGCGTTGCAGTCAGCCCACGGTGTAGAATGTCAGCGATGTGGCGACATAGCAGGCAAAGTTTTAAGATTATAATACCGTCGAACCTCCACATGCGACCACCTCTCGCAGGCGACCACCTTCCCAAAAAGACCAAAAATGTCCTCAGTCAAAGCCTTATACTGGAACCTCTCGTAAGCGACCGCGACCATTTTTCCGGCTGACAGTTTTAGAATTTTCTATTGCTAAGCTTTCAACTTCCGCTAAACTGCCACTTAACACATGGTCTTACTAAACAGTGAAGTACATTCATTTGGAAAAGTTGGCAGAAAGGAATTTATTCTTTGGCTGTCACAGTTGTCTCAACATATATGACTGAGTCTATTAGTTCGATCTATAACTACAGTATTAAACATTACCCTAACGAAGGATTCAGATTTCAAGGTTTCAGTTTAAGAAGATGAGTTTTTGATCTTCAGACGTTTTAGAAATCACTTACACAAGTAAAAATTTTTCAACCACAAATTTATAAGGGCGAAATTAAGTGCACTTCGGAAAATGAACTGTCACATAGAATAGCTAAATGATTGTGTCAATAAGACTGCCAGTAATTGGTAGGGGAAAGTAAACTTTCATTATTTTTTAGAATAAATATACCCTGACTCCATTCTAGGTTGACTTAAAAATTCCGCTCTTGCGGTCCTACTCTCGTAAGCGACCACCAAGCCTTTACATTTTGGGTGGGAGGGGAGGTTCGACTGTATGTATATTGCTTTAGAATAAGTGAACATCCTTCTAAACTATAATTACTATTTTCCCTTTATTTCAGCTTGTTCACAGGGAACTTACAACGACGCAGAGGGACTTAACTGTACCGGTGTGTAATCAGTTATTTTTCCTTTTTTATGGGCACTTTTCGTTCAAATTTACGGTAATGATCAATTAATCAATCAATCAATCAATCAATTAATCAGTCAATCAACCAACCAACCAACCAGCAAACCAACTAATGAATCGACCGATGTGTATACAATTAATCAATTGATTCACTCATGTCAATAGTTTTGTACATGTAAGAGGCGAATCCTAAGAGTAAGCAAAAGATTAAAGTTATAAATGACATTTTTTTATTTCATTATTGGCGGAATGAAATCTCTTTATTGTGTTTTTCCTTTTATTTTCTTATTTAGCCGTCCCATCGCACCCGAGAAATGTTGTTACAATTTTTGTTAACCAAACTTCAGCTACGATAAACTGGATGCCTCCCAAGATAACTGGTGACCAAGTATTCTACGAAGTTAAATGTCAACGCCTTTGCGAATTTGATGGCAAGGACTGTACGGAAGAAATATGTGGTGGTAATAACAATGAAGGGTTCGTATTTATGAACAAAAGTTACGCCACTACATTGACGATTCCGGGGACAGGTTTGCTTTCCCCATTTGTGAACTACACTTGCAAGATCGTGGCCAAGAACAGAGTCAGTGAGGTAGCCGCAAGAAGACACAAGGTCGAAGCAAGAAGCACCACAATAACCTTCAAAACAAACGGTTCCGGTAAGTGACTGTGATGGTTAATGATGTGTGGGTACGAAAAAAAAGTATCGATCTTCTATATTCTTTTTGGGGAGTATAAGTTCAGAAACCGCTAAGGCAGCGATGACACGTTTGTTCCACTTTCCGGTGTATTGAAATTTGCTGTCGTTGCTATGGTATCAGTACTGTTCTTGTTAATACATTTATAGGGAGTTTAAGCAGCTTCGTTTTTGATTGATGCACATCAAATGGAAGTGGACTATTTGCACTCTTGAGCCGTGATTTTGAACAAATGTTTGGGCAAATCGTCTCCATAGGAATTAAGACACTTGGCAATACAAATATGGTAGCGTCAAGGTTTATTAAAAGAGAAACGGCTTGACGTGCGTCGCCCAAAAACGTCTCTGCTTAAGCTTCGAAAATTTGCTTTGGTCACGACAGTTCCTGGTGCGCCAGAAGTGTTTGTCCAGCAAGCGGGAGTCAGTGTTACCGTGTTGTCATGGCAACTGAAGTGCAAAAATGGCATAATAAAGAAATACACAGTGACGTATTTCATTGTGGATGACAATTCTGATAAAGAAGTTTTGACCACAACAAAGACAGAACTACGGATCGAAAAATTAGTGCCAGGGAAAACGTATGAATTCCAGGTAAGAAATGTAGTATTCAACTGCATCTGATTGGGTTACGACCCTCGGTTAATACTTAATAACCAGCTAGAGCGAACAAAATTTGTAAGAATTGTTTGTAGCCCTTCCACCACTCTGAATCTTTTTAGTCATTGTAATAGCAAACGAGTAGTAGAAAAACCACGCTATTGTTGATACGCAATTTTTATTTTGTTTTGTTTTTGTCGTAATGGTAAGATCACATAAAATCTGTCTCGCCTCTGATCGTAAGCTGGATGTTAGACCGGATTTTTACAGGTAGCCTATTTTTTTTTGTAGATTGCTGCAATAAACAACTTTGGTTCTGGACCAAACGGCGTAGAGAGGTTCGAAATTCCAAATGGTTTGATGGATGACAAGTCCCTTGGAAATGGTCTGTGGTTTGAACATCACATGTTTTTTCACGCTTTGGTTGGAGACTTCCAAAAGTACTGGGCCAGGTTGTTCGAAGCTGGGTTAAGGTAACCCATGGTTAGTGGGAAATTTAACCTCAGATGTGAGAGCTTAAAAAACAAATTTAGTTTAATTCTCTTTGCCTACAATTTAAGCCTGGGTTAGCGCTAACCGGCGTTCGAACAACTGGGCCCTGACATTTTAAGAGCGACGGTCAGGAAATATCGACCATCGAGTGGCAAGAGTTGAAAGATCGATTTCCTTCATTTTTAGTCCATAAATAGCTTTTAGGTAGATAAGTAATCTGATGTAAGTTGTTCTCGCAAAAAGCCTTTTATTTTCGAGAAAAGTAAGAATATTAGTTTTCGTGATCGAAGTCTCAAAATGGCCGCATTTTCAACCCGAAATTTGCAAACATGAACCCTCCTCGCGTTCGCAAATAAAGGCGCAAGGAGAAATTTGGACACTTTCCATCAATAGAACAACTCTTCTTCTTTCACTAGAAGATGCTTTCAAAGCAATATCAAGACTCGTTGAACTGACATAATTCAAAAACGAAGAACAGGTTTTTACGGTGACAAAAACTTTAGTTTAGTAGTTGTTTTCTGCGGCATTATTTTTCCTGTGGTATAGCTCCAAACTTTCCCAGTCCTCGTTTATTCACACATTTAGACATTCATCTAAAACATACCTGAGAATTGGCTTGGGTTCCTGAAGGCAGCCTCCAAACGAAAGCATCGAAGTCCGGTAAATATAGTGAAGCGTGACCAAAATAACTTTTTTGACGGCACCAAGTTTCCTCGATCGTTAAGTAACAAGAAGAAATATCTTCCTGTTCCCTCATCCTTAGCGAATTACCATTGTTAAAGTCCTTATTTTCGATAAAAATTGAGTACCAGAAGACTAGCGCGTTTGATTTTTTCGTCTTCAAAACTGACTGTCGGCATTGAAAATGTTACCCTTTCAAGAATTGCGTTGCGTTACTATCTTGATTCCGTGACTGTCATTTGACGACTCCGTCTCTTCAAAATGTATGTTATATCACGTGAAGTCACGGAACAGATTGTCACGCAGAGTCGCCGGCTGGTAGAGTTCAGTGTTTCAAAGTGGCTTAAATTGACCCAGTTTCACCTTTTTATCCCACTCTTTGGTTGAAAAAAGCAACTTTGCAATGGGGAAACCCACAAGAAGTACGAAAAACGAGCCTTTAGGCTGTAAATATCTACTTTTGGGCGTTCGAAATTGGAAGTGTTTACACAATTACCGCCGGCCTACAATGAAAATTCCTGAACTTCGATGGTGTCTTACGGAGATTTCCTTCTATAACCCAAGCCAATTCCCAGGTATGTTTTAAATGAATGTTTAAATGTGTGGTTTAAATAGCATGAAGAGAATTTGGAGTTATACCACATGTTAAATATGGCTGTCGAAAATGAGTAACGAACTTAAGTTTTTGTCATCCTGAAAACCTATCCCTCATTTTTTAATTATTTCAGTACGACGAGCTTCGTTATTGCCCTGAAAGTATCTTTTCATGGAAGAAGAAGGATTTTTCTGTTCATTGAAGGTGTCCAAATTTATCCGTGCGGCTTCGCTTGCGAACGCGAGGAAAGTTGATGTTAGCGAATTTCAGTTTAAAAATCAGGGCAGTCTGAGACTCCGACATCGAAAAACGATCTTCTAAGTTTTCTCACAAATAAAAGGCTTTTGGCGGGAACAATCTACATTAGGTTTCTTATCTACCTAACAGCTATCTATGAACTAAAAATAAAAGAAATCGATTTTTCAACTCTTGCCACGAAATTAAGATTTTGGTCGATTTTTCCTGACCGTCGCTCTTAAATAAAAGGGTGGAAGAATCTCTCCACTACCTAAAGAAGTTAAACTCATACATAAATTAATGGCGTTGTTACTTATAATTATGCACCGCAGTGTATTCATATTTCAGCCATGGCTTCCTATCATCACCATCACCATCATCATCATCATCATCATCATCATCATCGTCTTTAGTTATAAATAACATTTATGTCCCGATGACAGTCGTGATTGTTTCCTTGTCTATTTTCAACATAATAGTAACCAGCTCGAAAGCCAAGACGGTTAAAAGTTGATATACGTACAGATGTTATACTTCAGGCTATCTAATGGATTAATGAACACTTTGTCCTTACTGCATACGTAGATTATTGCATTAACTGGTTTCTTTTGTAATGTTAAACAATACAGGGGCGCAATTGCAGCATTTATAGAACCATATTATGGATTAATGAACACTTTGTACTTACTGCATACATAGAGTATTGCATGTAATATATCAGTTTCTGATGATCTTTTCTTCTATGATCATTTCACACTGGAAGGCTTGTCATCCAAGGCCAAGATGGTCATTGCCAGCGTTGGAGGAGGCGGTGGTTTTCTGTTAATCATTCTCGTCATCGTTATGATCATTGTCATCCTTCGTTTTAAAAGGTAATTCTTAACAGTCTAGCAATGTTACCAAAATGTTACCAAAATGATAAAAAACCTGCTCTGTCTTTCTAAATCTTTACCTAAACCAGTTTCTTAGGATGTTAATTATTTTAAGTTTTAAGTTAAATTCTAGTTTTTGTACTCAAAAGTGAATGATACGGAAAATACATATTTAAGCAAAAAATATTCCTACCCACACATGTATCTTTGTTCATATTGTTTTCTTTTATGTTTCTCCTTTCTTTTTCTTCAGGGGTAATGTAACAAACGAAGAAACCCACAATGTGCCTTTTAAGAAGCAAGGTATGGGAAATAAATGAT
>JBBMOI010000008.1:9542500-9552500 GCA_038088405.1 Porites divaricata | reverse complement strand
AATTTACTTAATTTGGAATGTCTAGAGACGAACTCAAGGAAGTAAATGATTGCCTGAAAATCACACCTCTACTCTCCTTTTCCATTACATACACATCAGTCAATTCGCCAAACAAAAGGATTTATTCGTTGAAACTTTTACGTGTCTAGATCCTCTTCTGATAGTCTTAGAATATTTACCATATGGTGATCTACTGGGATATCTAAGGAAGAGCAGAGGCCATTCAGACAGCTACAACACAGGTGAGAAAAAACCTGCTTCCAAGCTCCCAGCCAAAGATCTTTTGTCCTTCGCATGGATGATAGCTGATGGAATGTATTATTTGGCGAAAATGAAGGTGAGCTGAAGTAATCTCTTGAGCTGTATTTTGTACTCTCTAAATTGCAAATACCACGTGATAAGATAAGCATGAAAAGTAATCCTAATCTTTTGGCATTTCTAAAAGATGAGATGATTTCAATCCGTGCTTCTTTAAATATTATTGTAGATTGGATTCCCTTTTTTACCTATGTATTCACTTCCGCTTGTTTTTAACATCTCCTTTTTTTAAATCTCTACAATTTTTAAGATCTTTTATTATAATCACTATTTGTAAATAGGCTTTTTATCATGATTGTTGTAATTTATTTTTATCAACTTTGTTTTCAGAGGGCCACTAGGGAGAATACCTTTCATAGTAATTGGTGTCACCCTCTTAAAATAAAGGTTATCCTGTACTCATTAATAACGAATAATTTTCAACCAAAAAAAAGATAAAGACTAAGATAGAATAAAACGTTTTTCAAAATGGATATTATTAAATTATTAAAATAATTCTGCAAACGCCGTCTTCCGCGGCATTGCTTCAGAGCCAGAATTTTTTTCTGTTTTTTTTTTTTTTTTACCAGACATGGTTATTCGTGATTACTGTGAAAAATATTTATCCGACTTTCACAAATTTCCTTGTTTGTTCCAATAGGCCATTTGTACCAAGAGGTCTTGTGACATCGTTTTTATGAAAATGAAAGCTATATGATTTTGCCTTCGAAAAACGATTAGTGGATCATATCTTAAACAAAATAATAGTGATTTGGTTTTTTCAAACCCGCACCATTTCCTTAAAATGCGTAAGTTCGTAACTGGTCTCGCGAATAAAAATGTGATTTTTAAAATTATGAATTACCTCTTTCTGAACACGAATTTTGCACTTGTGGCAACGTTTACAGTACTTCTGAGCGCAACTATCAAACGTTCAACAAGATATAAGCTAAAAATAGTTTTGGCCCCCATGTTGGAGGACAAGAGTATGCCCTGCAACAATGCGGCTAATGCAAATCATACTACTTTGTTGAAAAAAGTGCCGAAAAATATCTCCCTTAGAAGCGTTTCCTCTCAAATTTTGGGTGTAAGATGATTTTTATGTGCTCTGTCAATTTTTTGTAGCAGCAATAATCCAACTCATTGTTTAAAGAAAACATTGGTCACGTGACCTCTTAGTGTAAGTGGCCTATTTATTTCGCTTAAAAGGACGAGGGCTTAAATTTCCCTTCTTATTCGAAAAGCGAGGGAAACAATGCATTCTCCTCTCTCTCATTCTGTTTTGCTTCGTCATTTTTTGTTTTGTTTGTTCGTGATTGGTCGTTTTTATTTTCACTACAAAGACCAAAACAAGACGATTAATTTCAATTTTGACCGCCGAGTGAGTTTTCATTTTAATTTTAGTATTAACGCGCGTGATCGAAGTGTGTTCCGCGCATTCCATACATTCTTAGTGGAAGTCCAAACGAGTCAGTTGACTACATACATGCGACGCATGCGTGGTAACAACTTGGAGATTAGGTTTGCGGGCTCCTCTTGTCGCCCACAGTTATTATTATTATTATTATTATTAATATAATTATATTTTTAATGTTTTAACTTTCAGGTCGTTCATCGTGATTTAGCTGCTCGCAATGTTCTTGTTGGCGAAAACCAAGTGTGCAAAATTTCTGACTTTGGACTTGCACGTGATGTGAATAATGGCATTTATGTGCGGACATCACAGGTAGTGTTTTCACCTAAATCTGTCAGAGCTCCCATTAAAGGAAGGATACTCCAATATTTATTTTTTGCTTTGTCTGTTTTGATATTGATTGGATAGTGTAAAAACTTTCATTATTGCTTGTTCATAATTAATTTCTAATAATTTCCTTCTGTTCTTGGTAAAGGCCCGTCTTCCGGTCAAGTGGATGCCTCCAGAGTCTCTCTTTCACGGAGAATGCAGCTCCATGAGCGACGTGTTAGTAAATTCTCACCTTTCACGTTTTCATTCTGACCCCTTAACTGTTCCTTAAACCCGCACTTACATGTTTTAAATGTAAGACAATATCTTCCTTCACATGGTGCAATAGCAGAGTTTAATTAAGTGTTACGTTGATCAGGGGTCAATTTAATAAAACATTTACACGTATAATTTACAAATTAGTGTAGCCATTGTTTTTTTGTCTGAGAACAATAGCTACGCTTGTAAATTACACGAAAGTTACGAAAGTTAGCCCAGTTAAGGGCTGTGGCCTTTATGAGGGGATTTCTTGTCAGCTGAAGGTGTATTAATTACACCGGTTCTGTGATCAAGCAGCGACAGGAAGAAAGTTAGGCAAGTGGTTGGAGCGCTGATCTTGTAATTCGGAGTTCCCGACTTCAAATCCCGCTTTTGTGATCGCTAGCTGGATTTATTCTCAGTAATCTCGAGTTCAAATTCTCGGAAACCCCCTAGTAAAATCATAGCCAGCTGGTTCAGTTACCCCGTACTAGTTGGGATCTTTAACCTTGCTATCCCTAAAAAGTCCAATAAGGGTAGAAGATAACAAAGTATTAATTAGTTATTATTATAAATTTTTACTGAAAATACAGAGAATTATAAAGCGAAGGGATCGGCACTAGTAGATTTCCCCGCAAACTTGGACATTTGTTGAGCTTAATATTATTATGAGAACATTCTCACACCATCAATGATGGATCTAGGATTGAGTAATTGTCATTGATATAACCGATCCGTACCTGAAACAGCTGTTTAGTGATGCAAATAACAAATAATATCATATACGGTCAGTATAAAACACGGACTGCGGACTGCGGACCACGGACTTCGGACTGGGTATAAAACACGGACTAGGTACAAAATGCGGACTGCGGACTGAGTATAAAACACGGACTAGGTATATAAAACACGGACTAGGTATAAAATGCGGACTACGGACTGAGTATAAAATACGGACTACGAACTATGTAAAAAGGTAAAACTGAGAGAAACGGAAAGCAGCTTTCATAAAACAGTAGTTCCAGCTCCTTGCGTCACACAAAAACATTCCGTAAGCCGGTCACGCGCAGCTGTCTATATTCTCCTCATGTGGAGAAGGAAAGGAAACTGTACGGACAAGGAATGTTACGCCGCTACTCAAGGCAACTGAAATTAAACCTGAATTTTATTAAAAGAAGGAGTTAGAAGAGAACCGATCGATCAAAGAAGCACCGAATAAAAAGAATCAATAGTATTGGTGTTAGCCGAGTCAGAGTAAAATTCTTAAAGATGCCTCTATTCCGTTTCAAATAAATCCTTCGGAATATGAGGAAATGAAAAACTCAGACGAGAAGGTCAATATAGGGGCATTCCGCGAGGTAAAAAGCAGTATTTAGGCGGGAGGGATTACTCACCTATACGTGAATAATAACCGAAATGAATCATCCAACCCAACGTTATATTCTACGCGATGATTATGATGACATGATTTACACCCTGCTCCTGAACCCCGGAAGGGGTACTGCTAGGAATTTTTTGGTGGGGTTACGCCCCCTGTTTCTCTGTACCCTGTTTCAGAATAAAATATGTCATTTTCCACACCCGTTTTCAGACCTGATCTCTAAAATCCATACCCATTTTCAGACCTGGCCTAATTTAGCCTGTTCCAGGCTCTCAAATAAAGAGGAGACTACCCAGTTTACTCTCGTTGTATTTTCGCACTTTCTCAATTTAGCGGACCCAACTATCTCGAAGCCTGAAACAGGCTAGGCCTAATAAGGCAGAAATCATGTCATCGTTATAAGTTTATAGATTAGAGCGCAACAGTAGATCATTCTCTCTAGAGCGCAAACAAAAAATTCTTAAAAAGGCATTTCAAATTCGCATATTCCTATTTCGTTTTTATTCATCTAGAAATACATTCGTACATGTACGCTCCCGTAGTTTTCTCGAAAACCATACCCGATTCGAAATCAAAATAGGCAAAGTGTTTTCAGACCACCAAAACGGCCCATATATCCTACCCTTTAGGGCGGCAAATACGTATATGGCTTATATAAGAGAGTACCCCCCAAGTCCTGACCCCTTTCATAGTTAGAGACCGAGACCATGTCTAAAATGGGTGAAGAAGATAGTGTTTTTGTCAGGCTCTTGATTCAAGGAACCTCCACCAAGAATTTCTATTTTATACCCTAGTCCGTGTTTTATACCCAGTCCGTATTTTCCAGTCCGCGTTTTATACCTAGTCCGTGTTTTATACCCAGTCCATATTTTCCAGTCCGCGTTTTATACCTAGTCCGTATTTTATACCCAGTCCGCAGTCCGTAGTCCGCAGTCCGCAGTCCGTGTTTTATACTGACCGATATCATATACAGGTAATACAACTGTTGCAATGCGTAGAAGTACTCTGATGACCACATTTAAATGAAAACAAACAACAACAGCACTACTAAAAGAATCTGTTCCTCTTTTGCTTTTCTTTTGCAGGTGGTCGTATGGAATTGTCCTGTGGGAGGTTTTCACAATTGGTAATTGACTATGGATCGATTGCTGTGACATTAGCTCAATTCCTGGTGGAAGAAGTATATTGTCTAGTCAATATAATTATTTGTTTTTATAGGAGACTCTCCGTACCCCCGCTTCAAGGCCCGAGAAGTGGCGTCTTTGCTTGAAAGGCGATATCGAATGCAGCGGCCGGTCCATATCTCCGAAGAACTGTGAGTTTTAACGATTATTATTGTCGCTATCGTTATCTTTGCAGTTACCATTACTGTTTTTGTCATCGTTTTCATTATTATTTCTATTATTTTCATTCGATAGATAGATAGTGTGTTTATATAACTTTGCAACCCAAGAGTTGAAATAAGTCACATTCACATAACATCATAAAGGAATAAAGTTCTTTATGCAAATAAAATAGTAAGGGTCCATAAATGTAATTTATGATTTCCTCCCCTACTATCAGGATACCTGTATAGCTAGATATCGCAAGGTGACAATCAAATGTCTGTATAAAATCAATCGTAATGTGTGTACACGCGATTTGGTTGTCAGATCAATTGAATTTCATTTATTATTATTATTACTATTATAATAATAATTATTATTATTATTATTATCTATTTTATTTTTAAATTAATATTTGGTGAAAAATACAAGGAAAAACTAATTTTTTTTCTTCTTTCAGATATTCCATTTTGACTGAATGCTGGGCTGAGAATCCTAAAAAGCGCCCCTCATTCCAATGGATCTGTGCTGCTGTTAAGAGATTAACCAAAGATCAAAAGGTATATAGAGACACCTAATTAGATATCTTGTCAAATGATATGCAGTAATGCCTGTAATGGCCTTCATAAAGTGGTTTTGTGATAGATACCAAGCCCAACACTATCAAGACCCTTGTAAGGAAAAGAATATTTCTAAAAACATTTCTTTCATACTCAGAGAGCAGTTATTCAGTTGCCCAGTTGTTGCGGTATTCTTGATTAACAAAACGAACACTTTTTATATCCCCTCCAGCTTTGAACAACATAATTATTTTCTATTCTTTGTTTTACCAAGTTAAGGAAGGTAACATTCTTTATTGGCACATTTCTGTTAAATTACTATTATTATTATTATTATTATTATTATTATTGTCCTCACATAATGCTTGCTTAGAGTCTCTAGGGCCGGGATCAAACCATGATCCTGGGGCACTAGGGGATAGCCAGTTTTTAGATTGATAACACCCTCCTCAGAATGTGTGCTGTACCTAGCAAGGTTATCTTTTGTAGTTCACTGATGCTTAATTGGCCGGGGATTCTTCCAAGATAAGCTTCTAGTCCCTTTTTGATAGCTCCAAGTGCTCCAATGATAACTGGTATCGTTTCCGTTCTCATGCCCCACATTCGGCTTGTTTCAATTTCCAAGTCCTTATATTTGGATAGTTTTTCAGTAACTTTCACGGATGTGTTTCTGTCCGATGGTACTGCCATGTCAATGAATTTACAGGTTTTCGTTTTGTGGTCTTTGATCACTATATCGGGTCTGTTGGCTGTTATTTTCCTGTCTGTGTGTATTGGCATGTCCCATAATATTATTATTATTATTATTATTATTATTATTATCACCATTATTATTATTTATTTATTTATTGACTTTTTTAACAGGTCCACCTCAACCTGGATGAGTATAATGATGAAGATTATGTTAACTTTGATATGATTGACGAGAATCTTTAAAGCCAAAGCTTGAAAGGTCCGTCGATTGTTAACAGAAATGACCAACCAACCAAACGCCAAATAGTTCTAACATTTAGCAATTTGTAGTTGTACGTCGCGGAAGTAAGAAATAGAACATTTTGTTTCCAAGATAGCTGTTTCAAAAAGTGAACAAAGTAAATATAAATTGCAGTTAGCTATTTTCAATAAAGATGTTCATCACTGATAAATTGATATGTTTTTAAAAGCGAAGAACAGAACATAACAGAGCCATGTTTGACACTATGTGGTAGGTAATTAATGTAGACCATGCAAAACTGGATTCCGAGGATGGACCCCTACGGCAGTCCAGATAAGAGAAAATATGGCAAGCTCTTCAGATGACTGAGAATCAATGTGCACCGACTGCTTTCTTCCCGAGAAGTAGTTCTTAACTAACTATGGAAGGCTTTCATCGCATACACCGTAATACTCTAATTTGATAAGCAACTGTGTCGAAAGCCTTTGCCCTCATATCCATATTCATGAGAATCTCGTCGGTGAAATACTAGGTTACAGCCGTCGGTTGTTTGCATTCTCTTAAAACTGGATTGTGATTTACAGAGCAACTTACGTTCGTCAAAATAGCTTGCATGCAAGTTGCTTGTGGATTAAACGTTCTAGGACAGGGGTTGTAACAGATTCTTGGGTAATCCTTTGTACCTGATTTGCGCAGAGGGGTCACCTTCGCTATTTTCCATTCCGCAGGGATCACGTTTTGTTTGATAAATAAATTAAAAATGACAGAAAATGGAGAAGCACACCTGAAGCCTTCTTTGATTTAAATTCTTTAAGCGCCTTACGAACCTCCGATACAGTGATTTTTCGTAGTTTAAAGTTTTCTGGACGTTCAAATTGAGGAGAGCCACTTGAAAAAATGATCGCCAGCTTGATCGATGGACCGACCTTGGGTCTTCCGAACAAGAGACAAAGAGGCGATTAAAACTGGGTTTTACACTTGTCTGCGCTGAATTTGCCCTTACGAGGAGCAGTGCCGCTACTCTCAGATCCATTTCCGAGCAGTTGTTTTAGGTTTTCCAGGTCCAACTTGAGGAATCTCCTTTTGTCTCCTGGAGCTATTCATTGAAATATCTTTGTTTCCCTTTTCTGAGCTTTAAAGTCACAACATTACGTAAGCGCTTGTAAGAGCTCTAATGAAGTTCATTGTTCGTTCTCAATGCCAGCTTATGAAATTGGTCCCTTTCATTCATTAGTTGTTTTACCTCGCGTGTCAGCCATGGTACCTTTTGTCCTCTGACTCGCAAGCGGATTCTTGGGGCATAAGAATCGGCGACTTCACTAAAAAGCTCTTTAAATGAGTCCCATGAGTCCTCAACATCTTCGAAGGAAGTTATTAACAAATAACAGCTTCTCCGTTGAGCAAGCTAGTTATTTTACTGTTCTGACCAAATTGCAGTGCAATTTCTCTTATACTACAAGAGTAGGTTGGCTTTAAAAGGAGCTTCAATATTAATATCTGCAAGCAAAGCTCAAGGGCTGGGTCCAGCATGTCAAAGCTATATATACCAGAAAACTTCTTACCTACTATTATGATGACCGGCAAAAAAAGGAGCCACGGTTCTTTCACAGTATTTTCAAGTTTAACCCTGAGACGTACACGAAAAACTCATACACCAACCGTGGTACCAGGGGAGGGGTTTGATGGAACCCCTGTCCCTAGAGTTTCTGATATGTTCAGCATTTCTAAATGATTTTACCTTTAGTGGAAAGCCTTTGATCTTCTTAACAGAATGATGTATATTTTATGGGTGGCGGCGCTGCTGGAGGTCTGTGACGTGACCAATAATGGTAGCCATCTTGGATTTTACCAAGAAATAGAAATCAGGTTAAAACCGCGAGAAATGGCATTTTTTTTGTACTTGACATGACAAATAACATATAAAAATAAGCACTATGCATCACTTTAGCCACACGATTCTCTTTAATTTTTGAACGAAGTCCAAAAAACATGTATCTTAACTCAAACATGGCTTGACTACCCTCTACCTGTGACGCCATAACCATAGAAACTGACCATGACTAAACTTGTCTCAAAATGCGTGCGAGGGTCAAACCAACAGCTACTGAAAACTTCAGATGCTGATGTTTTATTGTCAAGGAAAAACCTAGGAGGAGGGGCGGCAGAACCCCCACCCCCCCCCCCCCCCCCCGTACGTCCAAGAGCTTGTACACAATCAGTCAAGATAATTTTTAAATCGTTGATCAACAACAAAGCTGAAATCTGGGGCATCTGGTGGAGGGGGAGGTGAGAGGGCACCCGTCGCCCCCACACCCCCTTCCTACGGGCCTTCTGGTTCTTCTGCAGTGACATTATTCGTGTTGACATATTAAATTCTGCAAGCAGAATACTGCAATGCTGATCGTACTACGTGAAAATTGACTCTGCAAGACATCAACACGACACCGAAAAAATTATTCGTGTATTCAGTAATATGTTAATTATTACCTAAGAACGTCCTTTAAGTTATTACTTAATGTATTAACATGAATGAAAATATATAGTTTTTTCTTATTGTATTGCAGAAAAAAAAAATCACTGATAATGGCTCTTTCCATATAGTGCAACAGCATTTTTGACACAAATATTCCATGGGGAGGAGGGTTATGACAAGCACCCCATGGAATGAAAATTCCGGGAAAATGGGAAGTCTAAAGCAAAAGAACCCTTCGTGGGGTATGGATATTTTCTGAAACTGCACAAATGTAGGGACCACGACAGTTTAGACGATAGTTTTTTCCTTCGCACACCTAGTCCAGGTTCCTAGGAAGCCGATTAAACTATCCTCCGATTAGCGTCAAATCCACGACTAAATTTCTTATTCCTCGGATAACTAATCGTGGGTTAAAAAGGAGTTTCTGAAAACGAAATAAACCCACGATTACCTAATCCGACATCAGTGTCAAAATAAACCGGTTTAACTAGTTTTCGGATGATTGCTTTTAAAAAAAATATGGCGCGATAAATGTTTATTCATGGTGCAGTAAAGGGAAAATGGCGGAAAATGAAGTGGTGGAGGTTGAACCAAAGGAGAAGAAGAGGAAACCGATATTCTTCATCTACCTAGAAATAATTGGCCCACTTTTTATAACATAGTCCTTTTATTCACTCCGCAGTTCATGTTTTTTTTTCTGACCGAATTTATTACATGAAGTAATAACCAAGTTGACAGCAGGTTATGTTTTCACTTCGTCTGTCTCTTGAGGTTGTTTTTGAGGATTTGTACCAAATATTTCATTGACCCTCGGCCAAACCTGTACCTACTGCGAAGCTCTTCGTCAGTGAATTGGTGGAGATCAATTTCTTGCTGTGGGAACTTTTTTTCACGTATTTTTGCCAACGGCAAGTCCGCCATTTTGTTTTTACAAACTTTCCTCCCCCCCCCCCCCCCCCTCCGATTAGTGAGTTTATCGACCTCGCTAGGTGGGTTAAATTTGTATAGGTAATAACATGACTTGTAGTGATATTTGGTATAAATACCAC
>JBBMOI010000008.1:9497500-9537500 GCA_038088405.1 Porites divaricata | reverse complement strand
GAATAATGTTGATCTCGGATGCTGTTATAACGCTGGCCTCGATCTGTTTAATTATTCACATCAGGTCCTTTCAACCCGATTCAGTTTCCGGTTATACGCTTATATATTAGTTTCCCTTACATCTTCAAGTAGCTGTGAAGACGAGGTTGAGAACATGTGGACCTTTATCCTGTGTTTGACTAGTACGGCCATGTATCAAGCAGCAGGCAAAACTGGTAAGAAAGTTCAGACTTGTCTACGACTTTTGACCTCCATAATTCCTTCTGGTATCAAGCCAGCAGGGCGAAACAAACACAGCAGATAGTACACGCTTAAATTTTCATCTGAAGAATTGAATTTACAGCTGAATACAACATTCTAAAAATCTTTTGTTCGACCAAAATACTTTGTTCTTAACCCTAACACAACATCAGCATGACCGCCGTGACGTCACGAGCAAACCAGCAATAGTACAGGGCCATAAAGTGTTCTGTACAGCGTGAATTAGTGGCGAGAAGACAAGACAAGACAAAACAATATTTATGAAAGTCTTTTTCCACCTGGTAGATGGACTGTTTTCCAAATAATTTAAAATTGTAACGGTGTTACCTTCCATGTTATTATATTATGCAAAAAAGTTGTTACAAATGGCGGTAGTTACATACCGAGACACAAAATATAATGTTTGATCTACTTTTTGTCTTCCTTTTCGTTTCTTATTCTAAAGCATTCGAACACTTTTTGGGTTGCAGGCTTCTCGTTAGCGGGATTTATTAAAAACATGGATATTTCATTTTTCAAGTTATTGAATAGAACACGTTATTTTTTTTTTCTGGTAAGCGGGGCATACAGTTAAAAAGTGATATTCATCCTCCATTTTTAGTTTACACTCCGCCCTGCACGCATCAATAATAGTAGCCATTCAGTTATTGATAATTTGTTGTGCACTAATTCTGCAGGATCCTTTTCTATTTTTTCCATTACAGTCATTACCCTATATTTCGCTTCAATATAGAAGTATGGAAAATATACATTATGTAAGCTTTTTGTACTCCTAGCGAGATTAAAATTTCGGCCGTATGAGCTCAACCCGAGATGGACGATTTGACGTTTTCGATTTTATTTGCGTCATATCTAAACGAATAGTTGTTTGAGGATTTTCTGCAGTCACTAAAAATCATAACTTTTGGTTTATCTATGTTGACATCCACATCAGCATAATCACAAAAAGATTCCAGTTTACTTAACCCTTTAAGCCCTAAGAGTGATCAGTATCAAATTTTTCCTTGTAATATCAATGCTTTGTAAAACAGAGTGGTCATGAGAATTACGGACATGATCACCCAAGATGAATTTGCTTGATGTTTTATCAACTTCTCCCCACAACTTCTGTTGAAAATGAATAGGGGCAACAAATGAGAATTCATATTTTGATGTTGGGGTTTAAAGGGTTAAAATATTTTGCAGTCCTCTTGCTGGCCTAGAGAAGATCACTAGGTCGTCAGCACATAAGAGACAATTTATTGATTTTTCTCCTAGAGTTTTGTCCGCTGAACTCGCTGTAGAATTCAGTAGATTAGGTAGGTCCCTTAGATAAAAGTTAAAGAGAGTGGGTGATAACATGCAACCTTGCTTTAACCCGGAGTAGCAAGGAAATGGTTGGGTTAATTTGTTGTCAATTTTGACCGCCGATTTATCGTTCGACTACATAGAAATCAATACGTGTAAGAAGCGCCCTTGAATACCTTCTTTTTTCAGTTTATCGAATAGCTTCTGGCGAGGTATATGGTCGAAAGCTTCTCTAAGATCAACGAAGCATGAAAAGAGAAGGTTTCGTTTTTTCTGTGGCTTAGCCGTTTACATACTTGTCAATAAGCGTTTTTAAAATAAAGATTTAGGTCAACTGTGCCGCATGCGTTTTTCTGAAGCCGCCTTGTTCTCGCTTTTAAAATTTCTTTTTAGATCATGTAGGAGTACAATCTGTTATTAAGGGTAGATGTTAATTTTCCACTTTTTTTATATGGATACAATGAGGCCAAAACTCCAGCGAATAGGATATTTGCCAGTATTCAAGATGCGGTTGAATAGATTAACCAAGAGTCTTTTATGGAAGTCTTTCTGATTTTTAGAACTTCATTTAATTAATATATTATCAATGCCTGGAGCTAATTTTTGTCTTCAGTTTGTTGAGTGCCCCATCGAACTTGATAGTCAAGTGGACCCGCGACCACTTTGATTTCGGTTTCGAGAGGTTTTCTCATCAGTCTGACCTCTCAGGCTATCGTTTGCTATTCTGAGAACTCGCGTTCTCCTGTGCTCACTGCTTCAGCTCCTTGTGTATTTCTTTTTTCTTAGGTTGAAAAAATCCTTCCTATCTGCCTCCAGGTCGCTTTTGGGTTCTGGAGATCAATATTTGAAATACTTTTCTAATGTATTCTTGTTTCTTCCGCCTACAAGGTTGCTGAAACCTCTTCTTTTTGTCTTTTCTTTTTTATCTTTCAGTAGGTGTCTTAGCTGAGAGTTGTAAGTGTTATGTGAAATTTGCTCCCCAAGGGATTTTTGTTTTGTTTCGCATTCCTGATTGAACCATTTATTTTTTATTTCACTTATTAATCCGGATGCAGTATCAATATTATCATGGTTTGTGGCGGCCTCTAAACTAGTCAGATTGAACTGTTTCTGATTCTAGGCAATCTTCAGTCTATCTTTTGACTTAATGTACCAATATAGTCTTTATGTTCGGTCAGGATAGCCGTTCGAAATAAACAGTTGTTGCATTTTCCTGCTAACAGTCTCTTCTGTTTTCCGCAAGAATAACTCTCGAATTCGCATATTGCTTTGTGCTTTGTCGTCTGCTCGGCGAGGCAGACCCTCTGTGCTTTAGATCTTAACTTCAAGAGATGGTCTCAACGTTGTATACGTTTTGTTGCAGCAGAACATTTAAAGACCTCAAAACTCGGTAAATCTCTTGAAATTAAGTTTTTATCATGCCTGATGGGCCATCTTCAATGTCTACAGTAGCGGGGCCGCTAAAGTTGTTTAGTTTATTTGTTAAACCCTATAAGCCAGTGTCCACTAACTCTATAGCAAGGTGGATTAAGTTAGTTTTGTCTAATGCGGGTATAGATACCTCAGTTTTAAAGGGCATAGTGTCCGTGGTGCTTCTGTCACCAATGCATATAAGGGTGGTGTTCCAGTAGCAGAGATTTTGCGAACTGCAGACTCGACAAATCAGCGTACATTTCGTAAATATTATCTCAGAGAGCAGATTGTTCTTGATTAATGTTATTCAAGACTCTTTGTTGGAGGATCTATCTGCAATAAATTGTGTCAACTTTTGCGCGGTACATGAGGCTTGCGTTGGCTTCGGTTCTTTAAAATCGCATAATTATCCCATAATGTGGAGCATATCGAAAAAATATTAAAAATTAGACAAGAGATACTTACCTTGAAGAGGAGTAGTTATTAATTATTTTAAGATATGCGGAACAGTATGGGTGTTGCGGTCCAAAGTCGAAAGCTCGAACTCTGCGTGTGTTAAACTTTATCTTTATTCCATAAACATTCCAGGTTTCAAAAGACAAATTGATCCCGAGCCGAGTCAACAAAGTCAAGTTCAAACAAATTCACGATGAAGTAGGTTCAATCGAATATCTTACGCAAGACGAGTTAGGTTTTCTAGAATCAAATACAAGCTACAATAAGTTCAATATTCAAAAGTTCGTAAGGAAAAGGCCCGAAATACTAGTCAGAAAACTTACCGACTGTTTTGAGTTCCACTATACTAACTATGGTTCCACGACCACACTTTCAAAATGAGAAACTTACAAGCTGGAGTGAGGTTACATTGCAGGCACGAAATACGTGTGCAGTGGTAGTAACAATGGGATAATGTTTCCCTCCCTACTTTGATGTTAACAGTTATTTTAAAGCATCCTCCCATACCATGGGACTTTCGCCAATTTCACACTTAAGGAAGAACTGATAATTTGCACCCTCTCCTTGGATTATATACTCAGTGCTGAGGGATTTGAATTTGAATGGCTTTGAAGTGTGATCGCTGACCCGTTAGGTACTTAGGAAGTATACATAGTTATCCCATAATGCCCTGCATATCTTCAGCGAATTATAATTATTACACTTCAATTATAATTATATTATAATAAAAATTCTACTGAAGCAAGAGGTGTAATTATAATTCAATTATCTTGTCTAATTTTTAATTTTCTTACACGCTTCAGTGATCGTTGGTCGAGGAGAAGCTTTCGTGGGAGAGGGAATGATGGACCTTCACCCCGGGCTCTTTCGGCTCCTTCGTCCCTAAGGCTTTGTGGCAAACATGGCGGCACATAAACAAAACCTCAAATATGAATTTCGTTTTTAACTCTTGTCACAGCAACAAAAAGCTAATTTGGCAATAGCTACGTGACTGATTATGTCATTACCACTAGATGTGACATGGGGAGATATTTTATGGCAAATGTTATCTTGTTGTGGTGTAACATTGTTCTAGGATTGAAATTGTCAAAGTTATAGAGCTTTTTCAAAAATACCTCAAAGGATTCTGGGATTTTTTCTGTCTATTATAATTTACTTTTAATTATTATCATTGTCATCATCATTATTCTTATTTGTTTTACTTCTACTTAGCCTGTTTCAGGCGTTCAGATAGTAGAGCTCGGCGGTCAGTGGAGAGCACTGACCGCCGCGCTATACTATCAAAACGCCTGGAACAGGCTAACTTCTATATGGTGGCCGAGAACTGCCATTAAAAATATTCAATTTTCTAGGAAGTGGTTTCGTTATATTTTTTTAATTTTGATTTATTTCTCATTTTTTTAAAAAATAAAAGCAAGTGAAAGTAAAATGTAAAATAGAAATAAAATGAAACCAAAGATAAATGAAATGAAATCAAAATTAAACTAACTACCCAGCCGAACCCTGCCACTACTTTCTTTTTTTCTGGTCGGAAAAAAAAATTGTTGCTGGCCGAACGCTGCCACATGGCCGAGAGCTGCCAAACAAACCCAGAATGCTTTGCGGTACCCCTTTCGAGATTCCAATATGGCGGATGCTTGGCGGGAGGATTTGAAGCTAAGAGAAGATATGGAAAGATATGTAAGACAGGGATATAAAAGGGAAGAAGCCCTAAATTTCTTAAAGCGGGATTTTCCGATGATGCCTGGAGCATTCGTTCGTTAGACAGACGTTTGCGATGTTTCGAAATCTATTACAATAATCCAGAGGTTTCCGTGGAAGAAGTCAAAGATGCAGTAAAGAAGGAGTTGGAAGGTGCTGGAAAACTTCTTGGGTATCGTGCCATGCACAAGAAAGTAAGGCAAGAATACAATCTTCACTTCACGCGTGATGCTGTGTATAATGTTATGTACGATCTTGATCCAGAAGGCCTGGAAGCTCGCGATGGTATCGGAGCAAAGAAAAGGAGGGAAAAAGGTAACTTTTCTTCGAAAGGTCCTAATTTCGTTCATTCTCTTGATGGGCAGACAAGATGATGGGGTACCAAAACAGCACATTTCCATTGGCTGTTTACGGCTGCATTGATACAGCAAGCAGAAAAATAATGTGGCTTCGAATATGGACGACAAATTCGAATCCAAAATTGGTTGGTCGTTGGTACCAGCAGCATCTGCTGGAGACTCGCACCATATCACGAATGATTAGGCTCGACAGAGGCACGGAAACCGGTTTGGCAGCCCTCGGCCATGTGGCAGCGTTCGGCCACGAACATTTTTTTTCCGACCAGAACAAAAAAAAAACTAGTGGCAGCGTTCGGCTGGGTACGTAGTTAATTTAATTTTGATTTGATTTGATTTATCTTTGGTTTCATTTTATTTCTATTTTACATTTTACTTTCACTTGGTTTTTATTTTAAAAAAGAAAAATGAGAAATAAATCAAAATTAAAAAAATATAACGAAACCAATTCCTAGACATTTGAATATTTTTAATGGCAGTTCTCGGCCACCATACTTCTACTTTCTTGCCGCAATAAAATTGTCTTAGTGCGTCACCAAGTTCTCTTAACGAGCTGTTTTGATTGGCTAACAAAACAATAGGTAAATGACCCAATTAAAAGATGTCCTTCCCAGGCCGCGAGCAAGCCCTGCATTTGAGGAAGTTGAGAGAATTCACACGAGAGCTGCAAAAGAAACGAGACGGAGAAGAACTGCCTATTAATTGTAACAAGTTGTGCGTTATTTCTTAGAACTTTTACTCAAAAGACCCGCTGATGGTGTACGTTGGTCATGGCATTCAACAAAGACAGGTCATTCTGGCGCAGGGGTGAGTAACACCCTTTAAACTGACATTAGCACACAATTATAATTACTCTTCTTTTCTCTCTCCATCCTTTTAATATTAACTGAACTCACAGGGAAAAATAACGGATTCCCATTTTTGGATATTTTAGGGTATTTAAAGAATACCCATAAAAATCCCAAATTTGGCAAAGTGAGACAAGTCCCAACCAGGGAATTCCCAACTAAGTTCCAAGATTGGGACTTGTCTCACTCTTCCAAATTTGGGATTTTTATGGGTATTCTTTAAATACCCTAAAATGTCCAAAAATGGGAATCCGTTATTTTTTCCTGTGACTATTTAGGCAAATATCAATACACATTAACTCCACACTGTTCTCCATGGATACGCTGTACAATTTGTAATTATCATTATTCGAAATAACACTATTGCAAATAAAGAGGATTTGGTTTAACCCATTCGACAACAGAACCACCCGACGTCATCGCATTTTACAGTCGTAGACAATTTTGAAATTTAACTTGTGCAAAAGGGAGGGGGAGAGGTCTTTCAAACCATGCCCGAACGAACACGTAAAGTTCAGCGGAAATTCCAATAAAAACCTTGTTACACTTTCATCCAATCTCACTATACCTTTCAGCTTTCCTCAAAATTTACCCTCTCAAATGAAGCCCAGTAAATGCGCAACAAAATAGTAAATAGGGACTGGGTTAACTAGAGCACCACTGAAAATGAAGCAACTTGCTGCCTGCGTACCTCAATATTTCTTTGAGTAGTGGGTTGGAATAGGTGGGCGGATGTCAATTGTTTATCATTATCATTACCTGCTTAAACTTTGAATTAAGTTGGATATGGGGTTAACTAGGAAACCTTACCGAAAGCACTAGTTTAATTCAACAATGAATTGTGGTAAGTTTCATACATGAAGTTTTATTACCGGAGCTCATAAAGAAGACATGTTTACGACTTGGGTTAAAAAATGGGTTAAAAGAACTGCTACATTTAGCAGAAAGTCTCTTTACTATGGAGAATTCCAATGCAGGTGCAGTATACAAGCTTTTTTATGTTTATTTGGTTCTTTTATTATTATTATTATTATTATTATTATTATTATTATTCACTTTTGCCAAATAACTCTTGCATCATTTCCAGCAAATTTTATCGACGTGCTTTATTGTTGTTGATAATCCAGTTCTCGTTTGTTTCATGACATAAAACACACGACTCTCTCTCTTTTTTCAGTGCATTTAAGCTCCCAGTAAAATCAACAGTTGAGGCGTTGTATGATTCTACATGTGCTTAGATTGTTAATCAGGTTTCTTGATGAGTTTCATTATATTAGATTTGACATCGTTGTTCAGTTCAAGAATGTGATAAAAGACGTACAAAATAGGAATTTGCAATGAAAGCACTTTTCCACTTTTAGCCGGCTAACAAATATTTTCCAACTATTTCTCCCTTGTTCTGATGTTCCGTTTCTAGTAGGATAAGTAAATTTGCATTGCACAATAAAAGGGAGAATTTGATGTTAGGTCGGGAGTCACCGGGGGCCATATTTCATGCACCCCTGGATTAGTACATGTACAATGCGTTTTGACGTCTCTTTCGTTATTTTTTAGTGGAATTTGGCATCAAATCAGAAGGTATATTCAGTCTGCGACATTACTATTGCAAGCCAACCAACTAATTGGCTAAGATCAGATTATATTGATGTCAAGGATGCTAAAATACTGAATGTTGAACTGACGTACAATCTTCTTGGATGTCCAGAAAGTCCTGTCTGCAATCACAAGTTAAGCATTTACGTTCTTCATGTAGAAAAAGAATTAGTTGGAGTTGATTTAGACCCTCTCAAGGCTAAAATAAAATACGAAAAGGTAGAAACAATTGTGCCAACAGTCCTGCCTGCACCTAAAGAATTAAAGGAGTATGATTATGATGGTAAAATCATAACCAAAACGAGAGGCGTGTATCTTGCATTCTTAGACCAAGGAGCCTGTGTGGCATTATCACGAGTTCTTGTGAGCTACGATTATTGTTCCAATATTAGCAGAATTTTGGTGAGATTTTCAAGGGCAGCTGCTCCAGTTAATGACTCTTATCTAGAGGAACAAACAGGACGATGTACTGATGTCAACTCAGTTAACAAAGTGAAACTATCAGGCGTTTGCCTAAGTAACGGAGAATGGAACATCATGGATGGGATCAAGTGCCTTTGTAAACCTGGCTATGAGCTTGTCAATGCTACTGAGGGAAATACCCTAGAATGCAGTGGTATGAACGGAAATTCTCTCCTTTATTGCAAGTACACAAACGCAAGTAATAGGTTACAAATTTAGAAGCGTTACAGCAACGATTAACACAGAGACAACTGAAAATAACATAAGATAATTTTGGTTTTCACAGCTGCATTAAGATTAAACATTAGAATCACTTTTTTTTCACATTACGAACCTTTTTCTTTCAGAATTTTGTAAATTTGACTTTTTTATGTGGAAGAAGGCCAATTTGAAACAAATTGGTAACTTACTTAAAAAGGCCGGTGGAAGTATTAGCAATAGCTTTTTTGGGGGTACTTGTTTGTTGAACCTATACACTTGATACACTTCCTTTCTCCTTACCTATAGTAATGTATGCTCAGAAACTTATAGTGCCAGTCTGGTATTGTGTCTCTCATAAATCATCTTACTTTGTTACATGCTACTCATTAGACTAAGCTTACAAACCCTTTCTGAATCAATCAGTAAACTAACGAAGGCTCCGCCCACATAGTGTTAAGGAATGTTTTTATCAATCTTTTTTTTTAAGCGTGCCTTACAGGCTTTTACAAGAGTCTTGCAAGTAACAGTAAATGTGACGTATGTCCAACAAACTCAGCGTCCAATACTGGAAGAACAGGTTGTTCATGCCATGAAGGGTTTTACAAGAAACCTGGATTACATTTAGCTCCTTGCAAAGGTAATCGCAGATAGTCCCGAGTTCTAAAATTTTGTTTATTATTCACTCAAAATATTTCGGAGTTGCTGATTGGCTCAATTCCTCCACCCCACCCCCTCTTTCTTTATAACTAACTAGCGTTAACGTTGAAACGCTAAATTACCAAAATTATAATAAGAAAGCTTTTAAGGGTATAATTTTAGAACTTTGCGGCTCTAAAGATCTCTTTCTAGGTATTTTCATTTAGCAATAAAACAAGTCTTTGAAAATATTTAGCTTATTGTTAACCTCCGATGATCTCGACCTGTTGCTTGTCTTCAAGACTTTTCTGGCACAGAATGGCAAATATCCCTTACTAAAACTTTCTCTTTTCAACCGTTTTTTTTTTCTTTTTTCATGCGTTGTCTATGGCAAAGAGCTAATGACCTACTGTTGTGACCTATTGTGTGGCTATTGATCATGGACTAGCGTTGGCATAGAAGCATATAGTAGTGTTATACTTTACTCTTAATTGCTGAAAGTTAGTACTTACAATAATAGAGTTCAAAAGAAGGTAAACATGCGCACAATGTGGTTGATCACATATTTCTCATTTGTTCCCGCTTACAAAATTATCCTGTCTGAATTATACCCCTTTATGTGATTTGTTTTAAATAAATGAAAAAAAAAAAAAAAAATCAAATCATTATGCTAACTTATACAAATCATTCCTCCCTCAGCTTTACCAAAGGCACCACGTAATTCGAATGTCACTGTTGTTAAAGAAACTTATGTTGAGATTATGTGGGAACGCTCACCTGATGAAAGCGATGGAAAGTTAAGATATTCTGTAGATTGCTTCAGATGCACGTCCAGCAAATACAAAGATTGTAAGGAGTCATGTGGACCAAGTGTAGAGTATAAACCAAATAAGGACAACGTCACAGATGGAACTGTGGCTGTAAATGGCTTGCCTTCTGATAGTTTCCTGAAGTTTCGAGTTTACTCTGTCAATGAGTTAAACGCACAGGAGAAAGACAGAGACAAATGGAATTATGTTACAGTATCAGCAAAGACTAAAGGTAAGTAATAATTGGCTGAAGGCACGA
The DNA here is from genome assembly GCA_038088405.1 of Porites divaricata. Taxonomy (NCBI): domain Eukaryota; kingdom Metazoa; phylum Cnidaria; class Anthozoa; order Scleractinia; family Poritidae; genus Porites; species Porites divaricata. The sequence goes on along the minus strand of JBBMOI010000008.1, from coordinate 9,527,218 downwards.
CTGCGGCTGATGACGAGTTGTTTAGTGCCCAGACCTTTGCAGGGACGGCTAATGGCTTCAAAGTTTACGCAAAACATGGCGTCACTGCGACACCAGCAAAAGAAGGCTATCCATTCGTAGAGTTAAAGATATTACATCACTCAAATATGGTTGAAGAAAAAAAAAATCCGTAGTCTTTGAAAACGACGCCAGATGTGGATTTCTCGTCTAGTACGAGTTTTAGCGAGAGTGTTGTTAGTTTATAGGTTGTATTATTTTGCGTCTGGGAGATAGCTTAACCTTATTGAATGAAGATAACAGTGCTATTTTTTTTGGTGAAAAAAAAAAAAAAAAAATGTACAATGAAGCTATCAGGGGTGTCTATTATTTGAGAATACGCGAAAAAAGGTTTAAGTGAAATATCGTACTCGTAGTGGTTCTCGTCCTAGCTAGAATCTAAAGGTCTCTATTTGTTCAAGTGCGCTTGAGTTAGTATGTATTACCTGCAAGACATGGTTTGGTTTTGCCTTTTTGTTTTGCTCCAGGATTCTTATGCAATGAAGGCTTCTACAAGAAACCTGGATTACATGGAACTCCTTGCAAAGGTAATTGCAGCACCCCAGTTCTGTAATTTTATGTATTATTCATTCAAAATATTTCGCCTTTTCAGATTGGCTTAAGTCCCCGGCTCTTTCTTCATAATCAACCAGCGATCGCGGGGTTGGCCCAAATTTGGAAGACGCAAACAATAAAACGTCGTTTTGATAGTATATTGGCCTGGAAACGAGGCTGCGTATACTTTATACCATTGATCAACCTCATTTCCGGGGGCAACCACCTAGTACTTTATTCACGTGTTAACTATGGCGTCCACGGCTACCCGAAGATGAATTTGCTTAATTCGATTCTAACTTAAACTGAAGGGAAGAAATTAAAGGAAACACAAAACATATACATCTATAATAAACATACGTTATCATTTTAAACTTATTCTTTGTTTCGGAAAATCCAACAATTTTAAGGTTTACATTTTTGTTCCGAAAAGGTAAAAACAAATGTTAATTTGAGTTAATTCGGTTAGTTAGTACCTACAATAATAGAATTCACAAGAAGGTGAACAAAGCGAATAATCAAATACTTATTTTCACTCATGTTTACAAAACTACCTTGCGCTAATAGTTAATAGTATACTCTTTTATGTAAATTTGTTACATATTGAAAAGGGGCTATGCATGCCAAGCAGAGAAGAGGGGTGGGGGGGGGGGGGGGAAGAGACGAGGTTTGGGACCAAGAAACGATGATCTCACAACTTGCAAAGCGGTCACCCTGCGTGGTGGTCAGCGGATAATTCCAGTTATCTTTCTCACAGTAATATTTTTAGAAGCGAGAAGCGAACCGGCAGAGGAAATCAGAAATCATTAAAAAATAGAAAAAAAAAAAAATAATATCATACATCTTTGTTTTTCTTGCATATCGTATTTGTCTTTCGGTAATGAAATTGCGGGAGAAACGAAAACGCAACCGTGTTAGATCTTAACCAACAACAATGTGCTCGATCAGTTTATTGGTTACATCGTTTTTGCCGGACGGGGACAACACAATGCTGATCATAATTACAGGAGAAAGTGTCAAAGTTATCGGAAGTAAGTATATTCAAGAGGGCTTTATAAATATGGGCTCACAGCTCTGCATATCATAACTGAATAATCATTCACAATTCATAACATTTCATTTCGTTTATTACGATCAGTCAACACCTTGAATTCAAAGTTAAAATTCAAAACGATCCTAATAAAAACAAATCACAACTACTACTGAAAGCTCTGTACCTTGAAGCGACTTTAACTTTCATAAGGTTTGCAGCAAAACACTACGTACTCGATAGCTCAACTCTTCGGCGTTTCTTATCAGCTATACGGAGCTATATGTTGCATATTCCAAACTCTGCAGAGGGAAATTTTTTTTAACAGAAAAAGAAAACCACACACTATGTCTGTAAAGCGACATTAAATCAATAAATTTGCGAATTACTAAAACAGTCCCGCCTTCGGCCGCCATGTTTTTGTTCCTTTAATTCTCAAGACCGTTGATCTATAGTTTTGATGTAATGCGCATGATCAGTACACAAATCCGCTGGCAAGGCCCTTGCTGATCGCTTTGCACTTTGCAAGTTGTGAGAACATCGTTTGGATTTCATTTAAGAGAATGTATGGGAAGTAGCTTCCCCGCCCCCCTCCCCTGATGTCAAGAGGAATACTTTTTAGGCATTACGCGTGGTGCCGCGCGCCTTAAGCCATACCAAAAAATATTTGTGAAGAAACATAAAGAAGATATCACACAAGTTTCATCAAATATAGCACTAATCAGAATATTTTTTGGCAATTTTTGGAGGCATAGCATTAAAACTTGAAAACGTTGGCCCATTTTATTCAAGTTTCAACCCAGCAAGAGAAGACATGAAGCAGTTCTAATGCCTCAACATAGTCTTAAATAACAAAACGGGGCCTTTGATTTTGGAATTCAATGGATGCAAAGGTACATTTTAGCTTTTTTAAAAGACAGCAAATAGCGTGACGTTGCCATTTGAGGAAATCTCTCGGTGCTCACTTATTTAAATCATTTCTCCCTCAGCTTTACCAAAGGCGCCATGTAATGCAAATGCCACTGCTGTGAAGGCCACTTACCTTGAGATTATGTGGGAACGCTCACCTGATGAAATTGATGGGAAGTTAAGATATTCTGTACATTGCTTCAGATGCAAGTCCAGTGAATACAAGGATTGTAATGAGTCATGTGGAGGAAATGTAGAGTATAAACCAAATAAGGACAACAACACAGATGGTACTGTGAAAATAAGTGGCTTGCCTTCTGATAGTTTCCTGAAGTTTCGAGTTTACTCTGTCAATGAGTTAAATGAACAGGAGAAAGATAGAGACAAATGGAATTATGTTACGGTATCAGCAAAGACTAAAGGTAAGTAATAATTGGCTATAGCAGAGTTGTTTACCTGGTCGATCTATAAATTTAAAATTTCTAATGATAACAGTACGTGATATCACGATGGCGTGTTATTAAAGTAGAATCTGGAACAATAAGCCAATTTGGATCCGCCATTTTGAAAATTTAGGTGACTGTAATGATCGGTGTATAAAAGGATGCTTGTGTAGCCTGCGTAGCAAGCGTTTCTGTGCCGTTTAGGAGCAAAGAATGAGGAACGAGAGTCTAAAATGGCGCCAATAAAAGAGCTGGGAGGGGTGGGGAAGAAAGGAAGGAAACGCTTGCAGACAAACCCTGGGATTTTGAAAACCGCCCACTTGGCCTGTCATGCCTGAGTTCGCGCACCGACATTTGATGCTGTCATCAGCTGTCACAATTTACCAATAAAATGTTTGGCTTTCAGTGGAGCGGAAATGAACTTCAGAGGACGCGTGTGTGTGAACCCAAAATATATTTTTTTGTAAAAAACGCCGTGGCTATATGTAAGATTTACTAAGAATATAGAACTGCCGGCCATTTAGTGTTTTGAAAACCTTGACCGACAGTCGAGCTGAAAAAATTTCTAAGTGTCACAAAACGTGATTTCCTCCTTTGAGCCCAGCGCAAACCAAACACTAGACCAAAGATCTGTAAAGCATTTCAGGATCGCTTGACTTTTCTAAATCGACATATGATAGTTTAGATTAGCCGGAATCTTTCGATTTTGTGAAATTTACTGAGAATATAGAACTGCCGGCCATTTAGTATTTTGAAAACCTTGACGGGTTACCGGCCGTATAGCCACAGCTTTTGTATTTTGAAACACATGGACGGCGTTTATGTTGAAATGTCAATGAATCCGAACCATCAATCCAGGAGGCACTTTGGAGAATAAATTAAACGACCTGAAACCCTTATTTATTCGCAAGAAGAGCCTTACGTTTCAAAAGAGGTCAAAGAAATATGCTCTTGCATTGGATCGCAAATCTTGCCGACCAGAATTTAAAACAACAACAACTAAAAATTAATATGCGTGTCACGTACCATACCGTCATCTCAGTATGAAACAAACCTTTGATCGACACATGTCAACATTGTTCGACTAGCCGAGCCAATCAGGCGCTGCGTTCGCTGGCGAACGCAGGTTTTCAAAATCCAGGGGTTTGTCTGCAAGCGTTTCCTTCCTTCCCTTCCCCCTCCCCCCCCCCCCCCGTTCATTTTTTTGGCTCTTGTTTCATTTCTCGCGCGGCCAAAACCTAGAATACCGTTCCTCCGTCTTTCTTTGCTCCGAAACCAAACGGAAACGCTTGCTACGCAGGCTAATGCTTGTGTAACAAAAAATAAAGATGGCAATTTCCAAAATTCTAGGAAAAATTTTAAAACAGAATCCAGCTTCGGCCAATTGGTCATTTTAAATTTATTATACATTTGATAAAATATTGCTAAAATATTTTAACGCTTAAGTGTATAATGGTATAGCTGAATAATTAAAACTATAAATTAACCCTTTAAAAAAAAATGTAAATTGCTACAAATTTGGATGTCAAAACACGTTGCCGGTAACATCTATGGTTATTACTTACACGTCTCGAAGACTTTAAAATGTTCTAAGATATTTTTTCTTAAGGATTCTTAGTTCCGAGATTACACATACCGTATATATTTTCTCGAATAGCAGCCGTTCCTCGATTAATCGCCTCCCTCAAATAATTGCCCTCCCCCCAATCCCTTTCGCCATCTCCTCTTTCTTTTATACCCTCCCTGTCAGCTTAAAAATTGACACCTGTGATAACAGACAAAGCTGAAGTGGAGTCTGACGCAGCAAACTGACCAGTAACGATTCAAGCTCTGATATCGAGGACACTGACGGTGAAAATAATAAAAATAATAATAAAAATAAATAATGATTATAATACGACTTTATTTTCAGTATTTCCACAAAGGTGGCTCTTCTTCTGGAAATGATAAAAATAAAATAAAAGTAACAACAAAAACACTAAATATTTCATTACTAGGGATTTAAATAAGACCATTCTAAAAACTTTGTGATAAAAGACCCTTCGCCCTCTGAACTTTATGTATAATACAAAATAAAGATACAACTGTACTACATACAGCGATGTATTGTTTATCCTGTCCATTAAATCGGGTTAAATGTCGCTTCAGAAAAAGTATTAAAATCTGAGCAGTTTCTAACTGATAACGGTAGTTTATTGAAGAGCTTAGCAGCTTCATCTTGGAATGTACCAGATTCCAGTAGTGCAACTAAGGGCTGTTTACATGAGAAAACTCGCACCGGCGCGAGTTTCATACCGACATGACTTTTTGATTTCGTATCGCGTTTACATGATGACTGGGTCATTTCACATCTCTTTATTTGAAGGTACACTTCATGTTGATAAAATGCACGTGTGATTCAAAATCGCGAACATTACGCACGCGCTACCCATTCCAGTCTACTGGCAGACCGATTTCACACCGAAACGGGTGGTCGTTTCATGTTTACATGATACCGTTGCGAGATTTCGTACCGGAGTGAAATTCTCGCCCCGGTACAAGAACCGGGGTGAACTCGCGCCGGGGTGAACTCAACATCATTAACATTTTTTGTGTGTGTTTGTCAATATGTCACGGGATACGTCATGTGACCATATTTTTTGTTTAAATCGCAAATAATTAGCAAATTAATGGTGGGTTTAAAACGAGAAATCATGACAAGCAATAAATATATATAATTCAAATTAAATATTTCCAACACCTCATGTTTGGATAACTGTCAGCATTGCACTTCAATAAACAAATATGAAGGAAAACATCAATTACATTTAGATGCCTAAATTTAATCTTTAAAACTTTAATCAGTTTTAAACGTAACTTTTAGCCTCTATCCAAAAAGTTGGTTTATTTATCGAAGACAGAGGAAATTCGCTACCAATTCGCCAAGTTCCTTCATTTAAATGTGAAGGCATAATAGGATCTCAAGATTTACTTTTGGGGGAATTTTTTTTTTTTGTTCTAGGAACAGCGAAAGATATAGCAATCATATACTCCGAACTTACCTTTAATCCCTTGAATTTCGAAAGATGTTTATACTTTTTAGCCTTTTCTTTCCAAAAAAACACTAAAATATTAAAGAGATTTGGAGTCACGTTTGCGGTGAACGTTAAGCGTAGTAGTCAATTCAATTTGACAATTACTCGAACATTAAGAAAAAAAAGCAGATTAAAAAAAAATAGATGCCCATAGTAATTCTTAAAGATGTCACAGGTTTGGAGCTACATTTTTTTTGGTTTTAGTTACAACGAACACGAGGAAACATAGTCACTTGTCACTTGCCGTTTGCCATGCATAAATGTATCTTGTTTTCTTTCCTAGACCTACAATCGCCAAAAGGCGGATCTCCTAAAGAAGGTAATTAAAAGTTTTTCAATCCGTTAGTCAGTTATGTTATTCCAAGAAATTGGTAAAAATTTTCAAAGTATAAAAAAACAAAGAAAAACAAAATAGTAGAATCAACGAGAAAAAAGGACATCGAATCATATCCTGAGTTAATTAGTTTTAGGAAATCTCGAATGAATGAATCTTTGTTTTACTGAGATACTTTGTGTCAGGTGTAATTTCCTCAAGATCTTTTATCCTTCTGGTTGATGTAGGCCCTTTTAGCTGGCCAGCATTTTACATTTCCGGTGTCGCTTAACGGGAAAATGTCGTCTTTTTGACTACGGCTTATTTATGTGATTCTTTTTTTTTCTATTTCTTCAAACTGTTAAGCTGATGTTCCTACAGATGGAGGTTCGTCGTCAAAGGCAAAGGCGGTGGTTACCAACTCAGCAGGTGGCGGTTTGCTGTTACTTGTCCTTGCCATCACGATCATCATCTAGTTTGAGAATTAAAAAAAAAATCCTATTTTATAGAACCTATTGTTAGGAATGAAAATGTAATGTCGGAGCCGTATTTCCATGGGAGAGAAATTTGGAAATCTAAATATACAGTTGTAAGAGTGGGAAATTCCCTCTTTTTGTAGGTAGTATTAACACTGTGATTCTATATATTTTAACTTTGTATAGACCTGTGACAATATTCGACCTACAGATCCTATACGTTTTCATAAACTACTGTCTACATCAATATTTGTGTGCATGCCTGTATGTAAACTTAGAGCTAAAATAGCTATTGTTACAATAATGTCTCATAGTGTCCTGCTTTTTATCAGTTTATTTTTTCCCTTTACATTATTACTCTTACTTGCCATCCTCAATTCCTCACGCGTCTTTCGTTAGGAAAGCATGCTAAAATCAATGATAGCGAAACGATGGTAAAATATCACCTCAAAATCCCACTGTAAATTATTTTTTTCATAAGATTCGACATTTTCGTTACCTCACCAGTTGAGAGATCTTTAATAAATAATTACTATTTTAGTCTCGCAACTTTAGCAAAACAAACTTAAGCAAAAAACTGGTCGGCACATTCTGGTCGGTCGGTTTAAAATGCATACCAAGTATCTCACTCACCCGTTAAGTCTCGTGGAAATCAGAGCTAAGACACTTCAGCACCCCTTGATTTGCGTTTTTTGGGAATATTTAGCTGGACTAGAAGCAGAAAAAAGAATTCGCGATCTAACAAGTAGAATCGGAATTCATTCGTCACTCTCTTAAAGGTGGCTCGACTGGATTTTTTAGGGGGGATACCTCCCAAGTTTGAGCATTAATAACGTCGCCATGAGTAAAGATATGGAAAAAAGATTACCACAACTGTATTATATATAGAGATGAAAATTTCTTATGATCTGTGTTTTATTGCAATCGGAGTCGCCATGGCAACGTAACAACGCCATTATGTTTTTTATTTATCTTTGTGTTTCTCTGTATCAGGAGTTTTTTTAGAAAATCGCTTAAGGGAGTTTGTACCTGCCATAATTGCCTCAATTTTGGCAAAGTTTGAACAAATTCTATGAGAGCGTTTTCGAAATATTTTGAAACAAAGTTTTAAGCATCATTAAAGCAGTGAAATAGCATGCTGTCCACACAATTAGCTAATTTTTTGAGAAAATGATAAGCTTTGGAAACGCAGCTTCATCTCATAGTAGTTTGATTCCATTGAAAACCTCCTACAAAAAAAGAGGGGAATTGCTCTGGGCGATCCTGAGTAAGAAGAGTTTTATTAACTTGCATTCAGCTGCTTTTGTTACAGTTTTTGCACGTAATTTGGTCCATACCTACAAATTTTGCATTTTTCAAAAAACTGCTCGATAAATTTTTTTATAAATTTGAAAATCCCCAGATCAATTGTCGGTAAATATACCCTGCAAGTTTCAAGAATATTGAAAACTGGGAAGGCTTTTAAATAGGGCCTCAAATATAACCAATTTTTCCCCCAGATTTTGTATTTACAAGTGAACGTCCACATTATTCACTGGCATTGTTTTCAAGTTTCATATGCACGTGCAAATTTAGCAAAAAGATAGAATTTGCATCAAAAAGGACCTTCGGTTAAATCTCCGGAATATGCTAATACCTGGGTAAAGAAATTAGTGATATATTATAACATCACAGCAACTCTTTGTAAGAGTTTCTGTGATGTTATAACCAGTGTAAGATAAGTAAGTGTGGCATGCTACAAGATGAGCCGTGGCGTTCACCGTCTCAGCCCTCACTGTTATCTGTGACACAAGCCAATTATTAGCATATTCGGGATATTTCTTCCGAAAGTAATAGAGAGTTCTTTTTGATGCAAATTTACTACTTTTTGCTAAATGTGCACATGCATATGAAACTTGAAAACAATGCCAGTGAATAATGAGGACGCTCGCTTGTAAACACAAAATCTGGAGGAAAAATTGGTCATATTTGAGGTCCTATTTGAAAGCCTTCCCTGTTTTCAATGTTCTTGAAACTTGCAGGGTATATGTATTGACAATTGATCTTGGGATTATCATATTTATAAAAAAATTTATCGAGCAGTTTTTTGAAAAATGCAAAATTTGTAGGCGTGGACCAAATTACGTGCAAAAACTGTAACAAAACCAGCTGAATGCAAGTTAATAAAATTCTTCTTACTCGCGATCGCCCAGAGCAATTCCCCTCTCTTTTTGTAGGAGGTTTTCAATGGAATCAAACCACTATGAGATGAAGCCGCTTTTCCAAAGCTTATCATTTTCTCAAGCAATTAGCTAATTGTGTGGATAGCATGCTATTTGGCTGTTTTTATGACGCTTAAAACTTCGTTTCAAAATATTTCGAAAACGCTCTCATAGAATTTGTTCAAACTTTGCAATGATTGAGGCAATTATGGCAGGTACATACTCCCTTAAGCGATTTATCAAAAAAACTCCTGGTACAGAGAAGCGCAAAGATAAATAAAAACGTAATGGCGTCGTTACGTTGCCATGGCGACTCCGATTGCGATAAAACCCAGATCATAAGAAATTTTCATCTTTATATAATACAGTTGTGGTAACCTTTTTTCCCTATCTTTACTCATGGCGACGTAGTCAATGCTCAAACTTTGGAGGTATCCCCCCTAAAAAATCCAGTCGAGCCACCTTAAGTAGCAAATTTTGGGAGACTGCAGTCCAAAAGAGAACCGCCGATCACGATTCCTTCCGAAAGGTAAATATCTTAAACGTTCTGCTTGGATAATTATTTCAACTATTTAAGTAATGGTCCGGATAAGAAGGAAAGGACCAAAACGCTGTGAACACGTCGGAATGCAAAAAGTTGCTAACTTTACTATAGTCTCGACTATGGTTCTGATTGGTTTAAACATCAAATTTTACGAAATCTTGGCAAAGCAGCATGTATATTAATCCCTTTTTTTCTATTCAACTTCCTTATAATAACAAATTAAAATCTCGTCTTAGTCTAAGTAACACAGAAATCGTATGTGCGGATCATGTAAAATTGTAAACATTTCTTGGCTATTTTTTGCAACTCTTGTGATTGGTCGAAATGTTTTAACACAAAAATACACTCTTTAAAAGTGGAGTTTAAATACAAGGGGTGACGAATGGTTTTTGCGAGCATTCGCGAGCAAGCCGAGCACCGCGATTTTTTTGCGAGCACGAGCAGAAATAAAAAATTTGCTTTGCGAGCAACGCAAAAATTTGGGGAGCACAAGCAAGCGAGCACTCGTTTAAATTTTGCGAGCAAATCGAGCAAAGGTAAAATTTGGTGAGCAGTTAAAAATTTTAATGGACCATTCATCACCCCTAATACATTTTCTTTCGTAAACTGCCTTTTTGTAGTTTATGCATTCTCTGCGTAAAAATGAAAACATTTCTATGTTAGGAAAGCGTATTGCGCCACAACAAAAGAAATTGCTTCCCTTCTTACCTGGATCGTTACTGATTAAATTACTTAAACATTACATTTGTAAACAGGGGTATACAACTCAAAATTAACAAGTTAACGACTTGTCCTTTTTAACATTGAATATAGCGACGAACACTGAGTTGTGCGTAACATCAGCACGCTCAAAAAGTGAAGAGGATGCTTAGGATTTTGCTAATGTACGTCGTTGGGACCCAGGAAAATGTTGGGAATAGTTAGAAAATGGGTTTGGTGAGCCCTTCCCAAAAATACTTGGGGTCCTTTTGTCGCTTGTCATGTCATGCCTGCACTACCCTGAGACCTTGTTATCCCCCTATAAATTTTTCTGTTCCTTTTTCTTTGAAAAAAAAAAAATGGGCTCAAGTCTATTTGAGAAAAAAAGAGAGTAAGAAAACCTTCTACTATGGCAAAATTAAATGTACAATATATAAACTCTAAATACTTGTGTTTACATGTAACTAAGATCGATTAGGGATTTGTTCCACCCTGGCAAGTAAATAAAAATTTCTGATCTGTTAGCTTTCTTTTATTTAATATTGTCATGCCAGCTTCTGGAAAAACTTAGTATGGCACTAGCTCGCTACAGTCACACTTTTACAACTTTTTCTTGGCAAAAGTGTGTTCTAAATTAACTGATAATAATGGTTCTATTACTATCTTAAACAGAAGTCGTAATTTAGTTATTCGTTTCTGAGCGGAGGAAACGTCGGGCCTCAAATTATTTACTTATGAATTTTCCTTCTGCAGCTGTTATAAAAACGAGTGCAACCATTGCTTTTTATCTCTTTTCCTCCTGTCCTTTTCCTCGCTCTTTCTTTTTCTCCTTTCCTTGTCCTTTGTTTCTGTGGTTTTGAAACTATTAAGAAAGCTGTCTTTCGCCTTTTCACTCAAATGACCGCATATTTCGTTAGGCCGGTTTTCATAAATCGGTTATCACTAAACCTGTTACAACGGGATATTCATGATCAACGCATAAACAGTTGTAAATATAAAATGATGTATCAGTTCCTCATCAGCAAATGAAATAAGTTTCTAACGCAAAGGTCTAAAACAGTTTGCATTCCCGTTTCCCGATTTCGGTTTCCGACAGTCCGGATCGGATTGGATGTTTTAGGTAAATCCGATTTCCGGTTATGCGCAATTCCCTCTCATTTCGCTCTTGACTGAAAGCCAGCTGAGCAGCTAGCATTAAAGTACAGGTCAAAACACTTCGCTAGCGTATCCGGTGTAATGTAATTTACATACTATGAGGTGACGCGCCGGTGTCGCGTTACAGGTGACCGTTGAAAATACAAGAGACTTTGTATGAGAAATATATTACTACGATCTGCGAAATCTAAACAACGGTAAACCTTACTTTTTCTTAAATGAAATGAATAAAAAAGACTTACCTACAATGTATTCCATTGGGTTTTGGTGTCTGTTTGTCGTTTTACTGTTTTTTATTTTGGGGGGGGGTGGGGGGGGGGGGGGGGCTCTATTGCGTAACCACTGTTACTTCGTTCTATGAAAGGAGTAGTGAAATTTTATAGCGAAATTCGTTGTACCGAGCTGTGCGTTCTGCAAACTTCAAAGGAATTTTGGGTTTTCTGTTCCGTCAATCATCTTAGCGGACCTCTTAGGAAACACATTTATTTGTACGAGTTCAAAAGGTCATGGTTTGTGAGTCGTGATTGGTGGATTTTGATCCGTTTTGTTTGTTTCATGCTTCAAGGTTCGTTGCTTTGTGATCGCCCTGTTTCGGGCAATATACGACTACATGCATGTAAGTTTGCTTCACGGACTCCTGATTTTTGTGATCTTTCTTATTTTTGTCATTTGCAAGAATGAAGCATTGTCTGCTTCCTTCCTTCGACAAAAAATCCACTCACCATCGCGATTTCCTTCGCCATTCTTGACCAGTCTACGAGTCAGTTCTCAGCCAAGATGGCCGAGCACATAATCATCCCTTCGAACACATACCAATTAAAAGCGCCTCTTACAATCGATGCATTTCCAAAGATCTAAAAGTTATCTGGATAGCCTAAAAAAGTGTTTTCAATACTTTTAGGAGGAAACCGTCGTTGGGTGCCCCTGATGTCAGGGCTAGGGATCATTTCGGGGGCTCCACAGACCTCGTAGGCTGTAGACTGTTTACAGTCTTCTATTTTTCGGTAAGATCATCGAGATCGAGCGCTGTGCGTTCCTTGTTGTTGACAAATTTACTGGATGATGACAGATTTCTGCATAACAACAGTCAATCACAGGGCTAATGCGATTGGTGCTCTCCGGCTCCTCATGCCGGGTACCATCAACTACTTGGGGTGGGTGGGGGGGGGGGGGGCGAGCTATAAACCCCAACGCCCGCCCGCTCGGTACAATAGCCGTGACAGTTCATAGTCCTCTATTTTTCCGTAAGATCATCGAAATCGAGTGCTGTGCGTTACGGGTTGCAATCAACTACTTGGCGGGGGAGGGGTGGCGAGCTATAATCCCGACGCCCGCTCCTTCGGTACAATAGCCGTGACGTCACGATTCAGTTTCGGTTATGCGCTTTCCCTCACATCTTCAAGTAGCCGCAGGAACCAGGTTGAGAAGATTTGGACGGTAACATGTGGACCTTTATCCTGTGTTTAACTAGTACGGCCATGTATCAAGCAGCAAGCGAAACTGGTAAGAAAGTTTAAACTTGTCTACAACGTTTTACACTCTTTAAAACTAAACCTATATAATTCCCTTTGCATCAAGCCAGCATGGCAAAACAAACACAGCAGATGGGGGCCCACGGTAAGATTATTAAATTTTACAGTTGAATTCAAAATTCTAAAAATTTTCTTTTAGAATTCACGTCATCGGAAAACGTTTTTACACACGTCTTTTAGCTGTTGAACTAAACTTTGCTCGCTCCAGCGTTCATGGATTCATCGAGCATCGGAAGCCAAAAATTATTAACAGTGTTGAAGCAGCGCTAAACGTCGCTGCTTAAACCCTGCCGTTTTAACCAAGCTGAAGTTGTCTGCCAATTCACTGCCAATTCGGTGGCTGCCAATTCGACAGGCTGAAGTTGTCTGCCAATTCGATATAAAAGGTTTGCTAAAGGGCATTGAGATGAGTTAATCGTCCAGTGGGGTTGACAGAAAAACAGTTTTGGCAATAATTGAAATGTCACGTGACAAGTTATTCCATGGCAAAACGCTCACACGAGCATCTAGTCCAAGTAAATGTACGTTGTTCTTGCTGCCGTTTCACATAGTAAACGTGTTGAGGTGGGAGTAAAAGACACTGAGATGGGCTCAATATACGGTAAGGTTAACGATAAAATTATTTAACTGATAATTGAAATTGCATTTGAAAAGTTATTCAACACGCGAAACCTTCGTACAAGCTTCAAGTGTTATAAATGCTCCATGTTTGTGACGCTTTTTCTCGTACTAAACGTGTTGAGATGGATGCAAAGGGCATTGAGATGAGCTAAGCATGCGGTATAAATTATAATAAAATGAGAATAATGACAGGTAATGGGCAGCATTAAAAGTTATTCCGTAGCAAACCTTTTATCAAACTAAATAAAAATGAAGGTCAAATACTCAGTATTGCGATGTCACGCAACAAATGTTTGTCATTCAGAACAGCTGAAGGGTTTCGAAAAACCTTGTTTAAGGTCATTCCCCTGAAATAGAACTTAACATAGATTTTTTCTCAAATTTCGTCTATTAACCCTTTCACTACTAAAGCGGCCAAAAGCGGCCAATAGAATAGGGTACCAAAAAATGCACTGTATACTCCCGGTAAGGCCTTCTTGTCAATACTGATTGTTCCATTGTTAAGGGCAGGTATAAACCAATCAAATCACACCAACTGCGCATGCAAAACTATTGCCTAGGTCGAGTAGTGAAGGTCCGAAGTTTAGCTTCGCTATGAAGACGTACGTGCGTGAACCTACGCACCAACGGATTTGCATACAGGATTTCTCTTACGTCACAAAACACACCTAAATCCAGAGGGTTGAGAATTTCCTTCTTTTGTCTATTTGCTTATAAAGAGGTTTAGTTAGCTACTTATAATATATAAATATTCAGTAGTTTTGAACGTGTTTTAGACTTGTATTTGCGTTTGTTTATTAGTATGGCTGCCCGGCGCTACGCTCAAATTGAAATAACACGAGAAGAATACGATGCGATTTTTGCTTCTGACGATGATAGAGATAGTAATTTAAGTTTTAGCGATGTGAATGTTGATGTTGACTTATCTGACATCGAAGTGCAAGAATTTTCCGAGGAGGAAAGCGGTGAAAGTGAGTCTGAAGACAGTGAAAGCGAAAGTGACGAGTCGACCGCAAGTGATGAACCCGAATGGTCAAGAGACCTGCACGCTTTCGACATCGAACCCTTTTCAGGCTCTCATGGTTTAAAGGTTCCAGTATCTGTCGAAGCAAAAGCTGTTGATTTCTTCGGATTGCTGTTTGGAGAACCAGTTTTTGATCTCATTGTGGAAGAAACAAACCGTTATGCAAGACAAAAGTTGGCTCGATCAGCAGCAAGGCTCGCATTATCATGGGAATCAATACCTTGCCACGAATCGCCATGAACTGGTCTTCCAATCGCTATATTGGCAATATAGGAGTTCAGGAGTCTATGACAAAGAATCGCTTTGAGGAAATCAGCCAATATATGCATTTTAGCGATTCAACTCAAGAACCGCATCGCGGATAGACTGTTCACAGTCCTCTATTTTTCCGTAAGATCATCGAGATCGAGCGCCTTGCGTTACGGGCTGCCATCTTGCATAAGTGTCAAAACTACTTAGGGGACGGGGGCGGTTTGGGAGGAAGCGAGAAAAATAGAGGGACTGTAATAACATCACTGCAGTTCGCGTTCAGGAGGCGTGACAGGAATTTCACGCCTTTTACCATTCATTAATTAAGAAATTCCGCTGGTGATGAAAAACATGCCAGACACATTTAGCATGGATTACGCGTGTTTACAAATATTTCCTTTCGAAACAGTGATTTTATAATGCTTCTGGGCCATTCCTCGAAATAAAATCGGCAAACATGCACAAGAAAACATTTTCCTAATCAAAATACCAAAAATCCTTCGTGTGTCTGCGCAAAATGTGCCTTATGGTATGAAAGCGTACGTTTTATGGAAACGTCGTCTTGTCAACGACTTGTCAATGTCGGCAACTTAAACTAAACCTGTTGTCAACGCAAATTAATATCTATTGTCTAATGACCAATCAAACGCCTGCGTTGCTGGTACAACGCGCTCCGTGAACGCGAGCTGCAGTGATGTTATTACAGTCCCTCTATTTTTCTCGCTTCCTACCAAACCGCCCCCGTCCCCTAAGTAGTTTTGACACTCATGCATGATGGCAGCCCGTAACGCAAAGCGCTCGATCTCGATGATCTTACGGAAAAATAGAGGACTCTGAACAGTCTACAACGCGGAGATGATGATTACGATCGCTTGTTCAAAGTTCGCCGAATTATGAACATGGTTTTGAGTAATTTCCAGCGAATTTACGATCCTTCAAAAAATATGTCAATCGATGAAGGAATGATTGCATATAAAGGCCGCCTTTCCTTTCGACAGTTCATGCCAGCTAAGCCGACTAAATACGGCATAAAAGTTTGGATGGCAGCCGATGCAAAAAACGGTTACGTCTCTAATTTTGCTGTTTACCTCGGCCAAGCAGAAAATAACCGCCGTAGAATTCACGGTCTTGGCCACGATGTTGTCATGAAAATGACAGAACCTTTTTTTAAATAATTACAGGCACATTTTTTTCGATAATTTTTTCACAGGTACGAGGCTTCTTGATCACCTCTTTGCCCAAAACACATATGCATGTGGAACGGTGCGTTGTAATCGTAAGGACTTGCCACCTTGCGCGAAACACAAGCTAAGGTTCGGAGAAATGGCTAGGGCTCAACGCGGTCAACTTGTTTTTACTAAGTGGCACGACAAGCGAGATGTTGCCTTTCTTTCAACTAATGTTTCTCCTGATGAGCCCTCCCGACCGGTTCCCCGCATTCATAATAGGCAAGATGTGAATATTGAAAAGCCGAGAGTTTCAGATGTTTACACCGCTCACATGGGCGGTGTGGATCGTGATGACCAGCTTCGTTCTTTTTATTGCTCTGGGTGGCAGTCAAAAAAGTGGTATAAATACATATTTTGGTTTCTTTTTAATGTATCTGTTTGTAATGCTTTTGTTCTTGAATAAGAATACGTTGGATCGAAGCGTGAATCGGTATATTTCAAACTTGACCTCGCACAACAACTCATCGATGGTTTTTCGCAACGAAAACGAAAGCGTAGGTCGAACGAGGTTCCACCAAACCATGCTGTCCCTCAAGATCAGTATGTTTCAGTTCGTATTGAGGGCAGAAAAAGAAAATGTGTCCAATGCATAGAGAGTGGGCGAAGAACACCCAAGGGCTACAAAGTGGAAACGAGATACGAGTGTAGCATTTGCAAAGTGGCACTGTGCCGAACCGGCTGTCACAATGACTTCCACTCAAGGTCATAAAACTTTCTTATTTATGAACACAAATCTGGCGGGATGAGCCGTTCTATTATATTTTTTATATATTCTGACAATTTCTCTTGTTTCTCTGTGAAAAAGTAAGCTATATTGTGATAGATTTAGAAATAAATTCTCATTCAACGTTTGACAATAGGCGCTGGAAATGGCGCCAAATTTGAATTTTTTTCATTACTTGATATTTTATCTTAGATATCTTCTGAATGCAGGGAGAGTCGTCTTTATTAATTCTTCAGACAAATAAATTGACTCCTTGGCTTCATGATTGTGTAGTTTATTGTGTGAAACAAGGCTCTGAAATCTACTGAGCATGCATGTTTTGATTGAGTATCACAACCATCTTTGATCCTTGATAATTGTTCAGGAAGCTGGGGGGTTGGGGGGTCATTAGCCTATAGTAGTGAAAGGGTTAACTATTCATCATACTGGGACTTCGAAATCAAAATAAAAAAGGGGGGGTCCCGGTATTCGTTTACGAGCTGCGAGGGCTCAAACATACCCCCTTTGAGGTAATTTTCAACACTTCCGGTTTGCTGCCTTGCACAATGGACTATATTAATAATTAGGCCTAATAACACTCAGAATTTTATTGATTGTGCGAAATGAGGCTATACATATTTAGAGTTGGACAAGAGTAACACTTTCAAAAGGCTTTTGGTACGAAAACGCATATGTCGAGGAAGCACTGCCCTAAATTCGTTACCATGGTTACAATAATTGAAATGAAAAAATGAGTATTGGCTTTATACTTTCCTTTATATCTTTTTTTCTGAACATAGAAAATTGTCCATATTTTTTGTGTAGGTAGCCTATTGTTTTTAGAGTCAAATAAGCGAAAAAAAGAGGGGGGTGCCGGTATTCGCTTAGAAGCTATGCCATCATTTTCTGTTCCCAGGCGGGCAGGCCCATTTCTCTTTCCAGGAAAAAGACATCGTAAATTTAACTGCACATATTCGTACAGATGTAATTAAAGTTAGTTATTACACGGTATTATGATTGTTAAATTATGATGAAGCTCGGAAAAATGTTCAGATAAAAGCTGCTAATCAAATAAATATGCCTACTGTACCTGAGGCAAGTTTGGTGTTTACATCAAAAATTGGTCAGCCGCGACCAGCACCGGCGGCACGATGCGATTTGTTTGTGGTGCACACATTTACCTCTCCACATTCCGATCGCCGCACATGATATACAAAAACTACCCAACCCGGAGATAGTCAGTTTGATAGCTGAAGAGCTTTTCCACATGCACTGCAACCACTATCTAGGGCTTTGGCCAGCACGTCTAACTCGATCACTCGTCTGCCTCGAAAGTTGCAGCTGCCGGCTTCGATGCATTTCTTTTTTGTGCTAACGCCTCCATCACCTTCCACATTACAACACTTCCTTTTCCAAATATTTTTTAACCTCTCTCGTCTTCCCTTTTCTTTTGAACTTACATTTGATCGATCGCTGCGAGGATGTTAATTTCAGTTAAAAAAGGGGTCAATTTGAAATTAACAGTTGATATTACTAAAAACTGTTAAATCTACAATAGACTCAGCAGTATTAAACCGAATTACGTGGCTTATGGTCATTCCGAGGAACTTAGCTGAGGCTCAGGTTTCGGTCAATGTTATTTAGTGTCGACACGCTACGAAATACTATCTAACATCAACCGAAACCTAACCGAATCTCTGCAGTGGTCCTGAAAAAAAAACGTAAACAAAAATTTTAAAAAACCTGAATAAAATATATCGAGCAAGAGTGTGTTTATTGCTGTCCTTAGAGTCCCAAACAGTTGTATTTGAGCTTTTTCGACTTTCAGCTTAGAAAGTTTAAAAAGTTTGGAAAATTATTTAAGAAGGTGTCAACATTTACTGCGAAATCTAAAATTTTCTGAGAGAATTGTCCTCTGAGAAGGACAATGGCGAGAGAAGAAACAGCACATACACCGTGGGCATCTCTATTCTCAGTCGCTTTAGATCCTTATTCTGGATACGTGGAGGACGAAAAAAGAGCAGAAGAGCTTATTAAAGCGTAAATTGCCACTACTATACCCGTTTAATAATAATAACCTTTATTTACTACCTTTGGCGATAAGAATTACGGTAATATTACAGTAAAAATTCAAAACACTACATATTATATATACATAATTAAATTAAGTTAAGTTTAGCACCTCTAGGAATAAATGATTGTTTGTGCCTGACAGTGCGTGATACAGGTATTCTGAGGTGCGCTGGGTTAGTCTTACAAGATCTTAGATTATGGCCATGATCCACTGGCTTTTCTAAAAAACGTTTACAAGGATGTGCTTCTGATTCTAGGATACGTTTAAATTCTTTCCTCGTCAAATTCTGACGTCTAGTTACAAGTGACTAGACAGGGGGATTTAAACAGACAGGGGGTTTTCCAACAATGGTAAGCATTTTGTACAAGAGTCCTTATTTTTATTTTCCACGAGTTTACAGTTTAAGAATCACTTTTGTCGACCATCGTTATTCTTTAATCCAGGCCAGAAAGGAAAGACTCAGAAGACAAAACATTACAAAATTCAATGGGCTGACTCGCAGGAAACGGCAGGCTGCATTCTGAGGTTTGATGGTATTCCATTTCAAATTGTTGGAGTATAGATCCTGGAATTCCAAAATGGACCGGACCGAAACAAGGTACTGAAACGAAAAGAAGCTAAAAAGAAAATGCAAGAGGATGTAAGCACCAGCTCAATCCAGGGGAGGGTACTTGACCAAGTGACATAAGGAGAGATCTCAGTCAAAAGCCTTCCGGTCTTTCTGCATAGCACCCCCTTATGGTTCAAGGGAAGTACCCTCCGCCTATACTCAGTGCACAAGAGGATCCTTGGTTTAATTATTATTACTAGCATATATACAGCAGGTCTATAATGCATGTCCCAACTTTTCCTTGCCCCATACCCCAATCCCAAACCTTTACACCCTCAAAGAAATAAAACGTATTGTAGGTTCTTCACCGACAAATTCCTTTTTCAGGTGTTTGATATCTGACTGAATTTATGAAAACATGGCTTTAGTGAGTGTCTACAGGTCGGAGCCCTACAGGTCCTATGCTAAGTGTGTCCTTGGTATCAAGACTTTGACTTGACCCTCCCCACCCAGGACAATGAGTGACTGTCCACGCCTCCCACTGAGCTCTGCAATTATCATGATAAACATTCTGAGCTGAGGCCTGATTCACCTGGTTAGGGCGAATTAAGAAAAAGGAAGCTGCCAGTCAAAACCTCGACTGAACACTGCTGGAGGGGTTGTGTCAAAACAACCCCCTCCTACCTCACTAGTTTTGACCCCCTGGCCTGATCCACCCACCCACTGTTAGGGCAGCCCCCTAATTTTTTGGACACCGGAATGCAGGCAAAAACCTAGTGCCCACGTTTTAATGAAAATTGCTACTAATACTCAAGCCATAGGAAAAGAGAAAATAGGTTGATGGCTCAATGGAAATATTGAACAGTGCAGGACCCTAGCTCTTCTCTTAAGATACCCATCCCATCCACTTACTGGTACTTCATACACACTTTTATAGTTCATTTTCCTTTTCAAAAATTCCAGACAGGAAATCAAGTAAGTTGGAAATATTTTTTTAATCAGTTAGATATTATCATAACTGTTTGAGGAGAATGTTCCTGATCATAGCTACCATCACATCAAGCGCCGGTTTATAGTCCAAGACACCAAAAAATGTGACTGCCCTGCAAAGATTCATGTGAGAAAGATAATAAAATCTCCCCATAACAAGGACAGTACTTCCACATGGATTATTTTTTTTTATAGACAAATTCTACCAAGAAACTAATTCACAAAATTTTCCAGATTTTAGACAACACTAAAAGTAACAAGGTAAGCATGTCAAAACTAATTAGGAAATCACTTTCTGGAGAGAGCCAAGCACCAGTTAAAATGTGTATATTTCTCTTCCTAAACCCGAGGATCACCCCTTTCACCTTATGGGAAAGGTGAATATTTGCAGCTTCCATTTGTCTCTTAGTACAGTGATGTCTATGAGTTTTGATTAGAAAAGTAATAATAATAATAATAATAATAATAATAATAATAACATATTTAACCGGGGTAAACCCATCAGCTGAAGCTGTTAAAAATGGGTGCCCTGGGCAACTAAAAATGACAAAAAGAAAAATTACTATAACAGATCAACTATCAAAAAAATATAAAAACTATGTACAATGTTGATGGATAAAAACTAACAATTATTATATAACTACATAAATCAAGACTCTAAAAAACTCTAAAATATTTACCAGAACTATAAAAAATAATATCATTAAGGTGTGTTCTAAAAATTACTATAAAACTATTTTCAAGGTTTAACGCATTACTTCTTACTAAGAAACTTACTGATTAAAAAAAGAAGAAAATAACATAATAAAAAATATATAGTGTTCTCAACACCTTATAAATTCAATGTCAGACAACACTAAATTGAGTCTCCTAATAATAATGATAATAACAAATAATGAAACTTTTTCACCAGACTGCTGGACTCCTGCAACCCATTGATGACAAAAACATACATGTTGCATCATGACTATAAAACTAATAAAACCTAACTACATCCAGTTTGCAGAGCAACTTAGCAGAGGAAGGAATCCAGATTTTGATCAGGTGCTTACTCTTACAATGCGGATCAATGCTTTAAAAATAACTCCTTATATTAGATATACACAAATGATGATATTTATTCATCCCTTCTTGTTGTCTTTGTTTTTAGACTGACATGCCCTCCTTGAGAAGAGCAATGAGGCAAAGGTTGATCTCCAAAAGTCTCTAGTTACAATGAAATACACAGCCAAATGACAACTGAAGTTTCTTGCTGTTTTTTCCTTTGTTAATTTGTTTTCCCCAATTAACTGATATATCATAACTGATTATATAATTTTAGCCAATGTTTATAATGATCTGTTCTCAATGTAAAAAGTACAAGAAGGAAACAACTCTTTTATCCCTGGACTACAGCCAGCCACATCCAGGCTTACCATGTTCCTTGCCCAGCATCAATACATTGAGATTCCCTAATTCCTTGAGATACTTATTTTTTTTATTTTGAAAATGTATGGCAGCTTGGCCAGTGTCCTTTACACTGAACATAATCTAAAACTGCAAGTCCAAGAGGGGGGACTCCCATATGAAAGGGCAGGGATGCTCGTCGTCTCGCTTAGGATTGTAAATTGCAGATTTTGGTCTCGCTTAGGATGTTCTGGGCAAAACACCATCATATTTAGCCGCAAAGGTCTCTTTTAGGGTTGCGCTAGAAGAAATATTAAAAACTTGTATATTTTCAATTTATTTTATTTACTCCAGTCATGTGATCAAAGTTTAAAATGATCGTAGGGGTTGGGCCACACCCAGATTGGTCTCCTTTAGAGGTTTAATTCAAAATTTCTGACGAGAATCCCCGCCCCTTCCATATGGGATTCCCCATCCGGGATAGACTTGCTCGCAAGTCGAGCTTTTGAGGGCGTAGCACGAAAGTGAGCGCGAAGCGCGAGCGAGCGAAAGTTCGTGCCGGGTCCTACCACACTAGACCAGAAAACCAAGCGAACGACTTTGAGACAGTCTACCCCCGGGATTGCAAGTAAGCTATAGCTTATTTTGCCTGATCTTTTATTTACAAGTATTATTGGCAAGCTTTGTTTATTTAAACTTCGATTTTACTTTTTAAACAACATAACATTTCAATAAAGTACATACTTATCAGTAAAACGCTGTCTTCTCCTCTCAGCTTCTGTCACTGAAACCTGGTTTCGGCCGATGTTAGATAGTATTTCGTAGCGTGTCGACACTAAATAACATCGACCGAAACCTGAGCCTCAGCTAAGTTCCTCGGAACGACCATAAGCCACGTAATTCGGCGCAATACTGCTGAGTCTATGGTAGATTTAACAGTTTTTAGTAATATCAACTGTTAATGTTAAAAATTGACCCTTTTTTTTACTGAAATTAACATCCTCGCAGCGATCGATCAAATGAGCGGAAGTTGAGGGTTCATTTTGCAAGACGCCGCTGACATATCGATGACTCATCTGGTTTAGGTCGATGCTATCTAGTGCCTTCTCACTTTTTCGCCGGGAGTGGAGTTTAATGGGGCTATGTCACCTGTAGAGCATGCGCGCTGAGGTTATGGAAATTACTTTCAACTGTCAAAATTCTATGTTAAAGTGAGAAATCGCGTGTTGGTTTTCCACCTGCGTTGTCAGAAGTTTTTTTGTACCTTGATACAGGCTTTGTGGACATCCTCTTTCGCGTCCCCTAAATGTTACTTTTTTCTTAGACGTATTTTATTTCAAAGGTATCATAAAGATCTCCAAAGGTTTTGAAACTATACTGTTTCAGAAAGATCGGGTTAAACACGAGCTTAGTAGTCTCAATACTTAGAACTGCAATATCAGTTACAAAACTTATTTCTCGTAAGTACAAATTTCATGTACCTAAAAGAAAGATGCTGATATCTTTCCCTGGGGGGATACTTAATTTCTGCTGGGTATGTCCCACTGGCCTTTCAATGCAGTGAAGGACACTTTACTTTTCACCTACAGTACAAACATTCTCGTAAGTTTGAACCATGCAATTTTCAACTCGTTGCAGTGAACTAAATTAACACCGAACATTTTTTTTTATATATACGCTGCTGTTTTTTATTAGCTTTGATGCTTGAACAGGCATTTGGCTGAGATACTGTGCGAACTTTGCATTCGTTACTCACTCGGCGCATTTTGCCTCTCGCCGCGTCTCATATTCTAAACTTTTCAACTCAACTTTTATCTTTCAATATATATGCTCCACATTATGGGATAACTGTAATAATGGTTGGCACTACAGCTGCCCCCTATTTCTCTTTTACTTTTTATATTAGCCGGGAAGTAAGCCTTAGAAATTCAAAGGTTTGATCGATTCACGCTCGCGCATTCTAGTCATTTCAGTTTTAACTACTAGGACAATGTTTGTTACGTAAAAAAAAAAAACAAAAACAGAACAAAACAAAAGCAAAAACTTTATAGAAGGACGTAGGAAGTTTTTTGAGTAGGGAATTCGTCAGGCACATAATTTAACTGTCGGAAAATTTCCGTAGTCGTCCATCGTTCTGCTAGTGATAGGCTAACGGTTAATTCATCAATGTTGCTTGATATGGATTGAGTATTTAAAGGAGAGAAAAGTTCATTTTTTTTTATTCACACTTATTCAATTACAATACAACAACAATAAGGAAAAAAAAAGAAGAGTTAAAAAAAAGCAGAGCTAACTATACATCGAATTAAACATAACAAAGGAAAAGAGTGTGTAGCAGCCAAAGGAGCTAAGCTTTCGAGTTGGCTACTACCACATAGAGGTTACAAGTGGGTGGAGGTTATACAGAACTACTACTACTACTACTACTACTACTAATAAAACTATTTAGATTAAATAATTAAATAAGTAGAACTAAGTAACAGATTAGAGTTGATCAAGATGCCTGACTGTCAAGTAGATAGAGTTTATATTCTTTATTAAAACTATTCAAGGGGAGACACTTAATTTTCGTAGGTGTTGCTTCCCAGGTCTGTGATGCCACTACGCTAAACTTTGCTAGGCCATAATTAGTTCTGGAAAACGGTCTGCACAGGTTTTGATTAGTGGCATCCCTAGTATTATAATTATGGACAGCTGAAGCCGGTTGAACTAAGTCATAGAGGGCAGGAGGTGTATCCTTTTTTAATATTGAATTTTATGCACAAGAGCGCCAATTTTTAATTTAAAGATATTCTCTAACTTTAAGATTTCTAATAGTGTAAAGTACGGTGTGGGACTTTCTCTTTTATTTGCAAAAAAGATGCAGCGAATACAGTTATTTTGACTTACTTTGATTTTATTTAACCTAGTTTGATATGCGGTACCCCAGCTCATTAATCCATACATTAGATACGGATATATGAGAGTATAGTACAATTGTTTGAGTGTACTTAGAGGCACATAATGCCTAAGCTTAAATAAAATTCCAATGTTTTGTTATTTTGTTGTTAATGTGCTGGAGCTGAACATCCCATTTTAGATGTTCATCAATAAAGACTCCCAAATATTTAATCTGGGACTTTTGCTCTATATTACAAGCTGTTATTCTGATATTTGTTTTCTTCTTAAGTGAAGTAATTATCATGTAATTAGTCTTCTTAAAGTTAATGGACAGCATATTTGCTGCACAGAATTTGAAGACCTTTCCAAGTTCTTCATTGATTACTGATTGTAATTGTTCTGGGTCTTTTGAAGAATAAAACATATTTGTATCATCTGCAAAAATCCTAAAAGTTAATTTCTTTGAAGACTTGGGCAAGTCGTTAATATACAATAGAAACAACAGTGGACCTAGTGTGGAGCCTTGGGTACACCACATGTGACGGTTTTCAGACTAGATTCTGTCTTACCAACTTTGACATATTGCTTACGATTAGTTATATAGCTTGAGAACCATGCATGGGGGAGCCCTCGGATCCCATACTTATATAATTTTTCTAAGAGAATATGGTGGTTACTTGTATCAAAGGCGTTGGAAAAGTCTAAAAAGATACCACATGTTATTTTTTGATCATCAACAGCTGACTTTAATTTTTCCACAGTTTCTAGAATAGCATATTCAGTGGAATATCCCTTTCGAAAGCTAAATTGTAAGTTAAATAGTAGACATTCTTTTTCCAGATATGTGTAGGACACAAGTTGGTCATATACTAGTCTTTCCATTACTTTAGTAAAGGGAGAAATAACTGCTATTGGCCTGTAATTTCCTAACTCAGATAGACTACCACTTTTAAATATTGGGGTTACCTTTGATATCTTAAAGATTTCAGGAAACTCCCCTGATAATATTGATTCATTATATATTTCAGTGAAGGGTGCAGAGAGCTGTTCAGTTGCAAGTGTAATAAGCTTGTTAGGAACAATAAGGGATGCTTTGTTTTCTTTTAGCCCAGCAAATAATGTAAATACTTGTGTTTGGGTTACTGGAGCAAGATAAAAACTGTTTGATGGCGTGGATTCTATATATTGCAAAGGGTCTGTATGATCAGTTTTGATTTCCCTTGCTAAAGTTTGCCCAATGTTTACAAAGAAGTTATTGAATAATTCAGCAATGTCCTGTTGTTGTGAATGATTCTCGTGGGGAAAGTTTGACCTTTGGTTTTCCTTTTAACAAGAGTACCAATAAGTTTCCAAGTTTGCTTAAAGGTTGTCTTTGTACTTTGCAAATTGCATGTTATAGTATTCTGTCTTACTTTTATCCTTAAGATGTGAAAGAATAGCTGCATAATGTTTATATTCCCCGATTTTTTGTAAGTACTTGCTTAAGAAATGCGTACGGTACATTTTCTGTTTCCTTTTTACCGATTTTAGGATACCCTTAGTGAGCCATGGCTTATTAAGTTGCCTTTGCTTGCTTTGGCTAGCCAGTCTGATAGGCGCATGTTTGTCCACAATTTTATTCAGTGTATTGATTGCCTCCTGTACCTTTTCATTTAGATTCTTTTCTGGGTTGAGGATTTCGTGCCAATCAATCAGTTTTATATCATCTAAGTATAGATCTTTATTAAATTTAGAGTAGTCTCGAAAATATTTTTTGTTACTATTATTCCGTGTAGGCTGGGTTCTGACTAAGCAGAAAATCGGAAGATGATCTGTTATGTCAACTGTTAGGATTCGTGGTGTAAAATTTTGTAAAGGACTTGTACAAATGGTCAATGAGTGTTGCTGTGCGATCAGTAAGCCTCGTAGGTTTAGTAATGATCGGCAAGATGTTATTGGCGTAAAGCATATCTAAAAACTCTTCAGTTTGAGCATGTTCATTGAATTTTAGGAAATTTATATTCATATCTCCAAAGATGTAAATTTCGTGTCTATTGGGATTAATTGTCTGAAAATCGAATGGAAGTATGGATAATTAATTAAGTGTCTGAAAAATTGTTTCCAATCATAGGTTTGTGAATGAGAGACTCATATTTGGAAACTCTCCAAGTTTTTATGTATATTCATAGTTATTACCACGCTATAAAATCATCCGCGCTTATAACGAGTGTCTTTTGGTCCATAACATTCCAAACACTGCTGCACAGAATGTCACTGATAACACGTAACTCAGGAGAGCATCGAAGTATCACTGTACAATAAGTGCCACAAAATCAACCTAAGCGGTCCCCTTGGGGATTTTCTTTCTTTCTTTTTCTTTTTTTTTTTTTTCATGCGGCCCCCGATCAAGCAAATCGAGATTTTTTCTGGCGCTCTGACTGTATATTTCAATTGTAAGTACGTTTCTATATATACGCGCGAGCTACTAGGATGCCTCCTCGGGATTTGGCCTTTTGGGCGAGATCCCTTAGGAGAGGCGGGACGGGAGAGGGCAAATATGCACACTTCCTAAGTAACTAACAGGTCAACGGTCACACTTCAAAGCCATTGAAATGCAAATCATTCAGCAGTATATAATCCCAGGAGAGTAAGCAAATAATCAGTTCGTTCTTTCGTGCTTTCCAGGTCAGTGAGTCGTGGTTATATTTTGCTTCATTCTTCTTCATTTTTTGGTTTTATCCTTTTAACGTTCTCGTTTTCACTTTGTTAACCTTGGGTGGCTGTTGTCAGCCTATTTGAACATCGGGTGTTGTTCTGTCGGGTAGTGATACCAACCTGCACGTTGCCAAGCTCAAACCATGTCTCCTAAAGACCTAAAGAAACGGAGAACCGAAACGGTGACTTTACAGCGGTTGAACCAACTTTTCCTCACAACGGACTTATCTGGACGAAAGTCCTCATGATGAAGACGACCATCTCGACATCGACGACCTCATATTGACCGCACTTTGCAGTCCTTGAGTTCTCTAAATGAGAAAAATATTTCCCTCGGTGGCATCAGTTCTCATTTCCGAATGGGAGAATATACTTAGGAAGTATGCATAATTATCCCATAATGCTCCGCATAACCTTCAGAGTAATATAATTACACATCAAGGTCCACGATTTAGTGATCATTGGTGGAGACAAGAGAAGCCTTTGTGGGGAAGGGACTAATGGACCTTCACACCCGGGCTCTTTCGTCTCTTTCGTTCATCATACTTTGCGGGAAACATGGCGGCAGAGTTCGCACATGCTTTTGTACAAGAAGCTTTGGAGAGTTTAGATTCCTGCCACGACGGCGATTTCAGTAGAATTTTGCTTCGAATGGAGTGTTTAAACCGTATTATTAGAAATTGTGGGGAATTACCTGATTCTATCGCATTGGATCCCCCATAGCATGTTTACCGAGCAAACCAGGATCGGGTGTTACTATATACAGGTCAAACCGTTCAAAATGTATCGGAAGATCAGTGCGTGTTTCTCGTAGACATTGAGTTTACAAGACCGAAAATAATTGAACTTCTGGAAATAAAAAAAAAAATTAACAAAAAAGATGAAAATGTTGGTGTCTATGTTTAGGGTGAACTTTTTTGGTTTCTTTACACGCACATATTTCAGTAGACTGCTTCCGTGAGTCTACGTTTCGATTTCAGTTGTTTGGTTATTTTTAAATGCGCCACAGAAACAAAACATCAAATATGGTATATATTTTTAACTTGGTAACGAAATCTCTTCATCACAGCAACAAAAAGCTAATTGGGCAACAGTCACGCGACTGATAATGTCAGTAGTTATGCTTCAGCAAACTTAACCGGATTTAAGGATTCCCTTTAGTTTCTCTAGCAAAAAGAGTATTCCCTTCATTACATATGCAGGATTCCCTAGTGAAAAGTGGATTCCTCCATACTAATTAAGTGCCTTGTAAGTGTCTAGTCACTGCCTTCCATCGTACTAATTCGGTATAGGTTTACTAATAAGTGTGTCTCTACAACAATACGCACAATAGGCTTCCCTAGACTTGTCCATTACGTAACTTGAGCCTGTTTGAACGTCTATTTAAAGGAAAATAATATTTAGAGAAGCGTGGTTCTTGTAGTTCTTGCGGTTCTCGTGGTTCTTGTAGTTCTTGTGGTTCTCTTGGTCCTTCTGGTTCTCGTGGTTCTTGTAGTTCTTGTGGTTCTCGTGGTTCTTCTGGTTCTCGTGGTTCTTGTAGTTCTTGTGGTTCTCGTGGTTCTTCTGGTTCTCGTGGTTCTTGTAGTTCTTGCGGTTCTCGTGGTTCTTGTAGTTCTTGTGGTTCTCTTGGTCCTTCTGGTTCTCGTGGTTCTTGTAGTTCTAGTAGTTCTTCTGGCTCTCTTGGTTCTCGTGGTTCTTCTGGTTCTCGTGGTTTTCGTGGTATTAAAATGCCTGTCTTTTAAAGTTAACTTCCATGACCAAAAATATTGTAACAAACATTTTTTTAAAATAATAAAGAAGATAGCTTGCAAGTGAATATTGATTGTCGCAGAACCCCTTGTTTGTTCCTTACCATTGAGAGGAGACACACTGGGGGGGGGGGGGGAGGGGGGGGGGACTGAGATGTAAATTGGGGACATATAAAGTGGTTAAGGGGGATAGCAAGGTGGATGATATTTGATAGACATTCCAAGTGATGTTGTACCCCCCTCCACCCTCCAATAATCCATGTACAAAAAAAGACCACACTCATCATGAATTCCTTTTACGAACAATAATTTAATTATGTTGCCCTTGTTGGCAGAGAAATAAAGATGTACATCCAAGCTCTACAGTAATTCTGTCATGCAGTCACATAATCCTAGTTAAACTGAAATGTATTTCATTTCTTTAATCCATTATAGGTCTGCGACATAAATCCTTCAAAGGCAGTAAAAGTGGGAGTCGCCAGTGAGGAAGTTACTCTCAGAGTGCTCATGATGAAAGGGCCATACACAACTGCACGCCGTGTTTACACAAGTTTTTCATCCCATTGTCGGCCAAATGTTAGTTCGGTCCAAAAATCAATGCAA
>JBBMOI010000008.1:9457500-9492500 GCA_038088405.1 Porites divaricata | reverse complement strand
TTCTCTCCTCGGAAATCTGGTGATTGCATATAGAACAAATCTTGTAGTAATCGTGTCAAAAGCATTTTGGACATTCCATGATCAATTTCCCGTACACATTAGGGTTCTCACAATATTCACAGGGACTTTTAGAGTAAAAGGTGGTGGACGTTTCAAGGCTACTACTTTCTTTTTCTTGACTGTCGATTTCAGTATCGTCGCTCTCTTGGGGGCCTTCAGCTTCATTGCCATTCTCAGAAGCCACTTCCTCCTCCTCCTGAGTTTCAATATCCAATGAAAGGCTCCTCATTATTACTCTTATTCTCGGAAATATTTTCTGCATTTCGGTAGCCTTTTTCCTTTTTAATTAAATCGCTTAGCAACTTTTTGTTCTTGATTAAACCTTTATCGATCCCTAACTCTGCAAGTCCATCTGGAAACGTAGTCAGGGCACGAGGCTTGGTTACTTCATTGTTGAGGGAGTAACACAGTCATACTCAACTAGCTCGGCGATGTTTGTGACGGGAATTATACGTTTATTTCGAAGTAATTGTCCGCGGGGAGTCCAGAAAAGAATATATTTGGAAGCGGCCTAGCCTGTGTGCAGACGATAACTAAACTCTGACTAGTACCGTCTGCGAAGCAGCGCAGAGATCCTTGTTCTGGACCCCCAACGGACTCAACGAATGACCGGAAGTGCGTTTCGAATTTCCCTTCAACCTGATTAGGCCTTTTTTAACTGGCCAATCATGGGGCGTACTCAAATCTGGGTACACAGAACAAGAACAAGGATTTCGGCTCTGTTTCGCAGACGGAGTTAACCAGAGTTTAATTTCGTCTGCGCGCAGGCTAGAAGCAGCCATACTATGCAGCAAATCAGAAGCACGCCTTTCCCACACCGCTCGGGAAAGATGACTCAAAACATCTTTTATTCTTGGTTCTTCATCTTCGCTTTCATCACCAGAACGTTCGATTTCTTCATGTCCACTGTCGTGCTCTTCTTCAACCAAATCTATCTCTCTTCATTTTTATGAGTACCGCTGGGAGACGTAGCATCGAATGATCAACTGTGCGATACGTCACCTCTTTTATAGCATTAGAAATCCTAAGCTTTAAATAACAGGGACCAACAAATCTTCAATAAAACCACTACCCTCTTGTACAAGGACTCGCTTTTTTGTTTTGTAAGGGCATTTGGTCTGGCCAGGTCAAGTACAGCATCCTTATATGTCTGCAATATCCGCTTATTTTCTTCGGGGATGGAAATGTGTTCCATAAGTATATTGTATAAGACTTGGACTAGTGCATGTAGTTGTTGTGGAGTAGCTGTCTTTAAAAGAAACTGGTGCTGATGTGCAGGGCAGTCAGCTAACAGCTGAAGAAAATCACGATTGTTGTTCACTACACGAGACATTGCTACAAAATGAACTAATGATAGCAGTTGGCAGTCTTTCATAGAATATCGTGGAGAAAAAAAATGAAACGAGTGGGCGAAGGATAGAAAACAATAGAAATGTGGTGATGGTGGTGGTGGAGGGAAACAATAGGGATCGATAAAGGTTTAAGCAAGAACAAAAAGTTGATAAGCGATTTAGTAGAAAAGGAAAAAGGCTACCGAAATGCTGAAAATATTTCCGAGAACGAGAGTAATAATGAGGAGAGTTGATCGGATATTGAATATCAGGAGGAGGAGGAGGAGGAAGTGGCTTCTGAGCATGGCAGACCCTGAAGATGATCACAAGATGATCACATGACATTCCCTCTTAAAGTCCCTATGAACATTGTGAGAACTCTAATTTGTACGGAACATTGATCATGGAATGTCCAAAATTTGTCCGATATGCGATCACCAGATCCCCGAGGAGAGAAATTACACCAAAGAGGGCTTTTTTTTTTGGAGTCCTCTAAAGAGGAGAACGAAGAAGAGGATTAATTAATTTCGATTCCTTTCAAATCGCTTTGTATTTGACTCTTTGTCATTTGTTTTTAATAAAGTTTTTAAAACGGTATCTGGTGTCTGATTTTATTGCTAGCAATTATTAGTTGCGTGTTTCAATTGATCCTTGTTAAGTTATTTTAAATTGTTTTTTTAATAATAATTTTTTGTAATAATAATACGTCAAGGTGCTCCCTTGGCGTTTTTTCTGTTGAGCTCAGCTAATTTGTATTCAACTTTGGGCTTTCGAACTCGCATAATTAACCGACTGACGGTGCGTAAAGTTACAAGACTTTAATAGTCAGTCGTCTTCTTGAGATAGATAAGAGGAAACGGTTTTGTAATAGTCAGACAAAATTGAAAAAAAGAGCTTTCAGCTCTACTTTGTGAATGTGTGTGTTTTTTTTACATGTATATCCGATTTTTTAGCGCATAGTAAGTAGATAGACTTGTGAATTGCTATGTTTGAAAATTCTGCAAAGATCTATTTTTAAACTTACGCGTGATTTGATCTGTCAATCAAATCGTACTTTTTAATAGTTTCCTCTCTGATTTTGTTGAGATCACTTCGTGTGTATATACTAAAACAATTATTCTTTTCAATCTCGGTGAATAGTGTCTTTGGAAATATTTACCTCGCCGCTTTCGTCGCTCGATAAATATTTAGCCACCATTCACCTCGATTTCAAAGAATAATTGTTAATTATTATTATTATTATCGTCATTATATGTCTTTTTTAAGTTTGGAGTGGATTGTATTTGCTAATATCGTCTTAGTGCGCCACGAAGCTTTCTTAACGAGCTGCTTTAGTTGGCTAAAAAAACGACTAATGGATGACACAATCAAAAGATGTGTCCCCTAGTCTGCGAGCAAGCCCTCTATTTGGGGGAGTCGAGAATTCACACGGCAAAGAACTGTCTTTTAATTGTAACATGCTAATGTGCGTTATTTGTCAGAAATTTTACTCAAAGAACCCCGTGATGTTGTACCTTGGAGATGGCATCCCGCAACGGCAAGTCATTCTTTCGCAGCTGGGGTGAGTAAAACCTTTAAAACAACGTGAATAAATAATTACAATTACTCTTCCTTTTTTCTCCCCATCCTTTTAATATTTGAACTATTTAGGCAATTACAAGAGAGAATGAGCTAAGAGAGCGAATCCCCCATACATGACTCTCTTCCCATGAAAATTTTTTTCAATCTATTCTTGGTTCTGTGTCATACTGCGTGGTTATTTTAAGGACGCCACCTTATTGGTCGGTTAGAGTGGCGTCATGGAAACAACAGACAAAAATAACCTACGCAGCACGCGCGCGAACTTTAAATAGATTGAAAAAAATTATCATGGGGCACAGGGATTCGCTCTCTTAGCTCATTCTCTCTTGGCAATTATCAATAAACATGATCTCCATAGTATGGTGGCCTAGCATTCTCACAAAAAAAGATGGCCAGATTTGTGCTGTGATTTCGAAAAAGAAGAGGAAAAAGTAATTTTTCTCCAAAAATAAGGGAAAATATTTTGAAAACTAAGAGCCAAGAAAATAAAAACAAAACAAAATAGATGCACTTGAAAAAACAAAGCAAAAAAATGAAACAAAAAAAAATCATAAAGCAAAAAAAAAAACAAAAAACAAAAAACAAAAAAAAGATTACGACAAAAAATAATAAAACAAAAAAAAGAGACGAAAAACAAGACAAAAATAATAAAACAAAAAAATGCAAAAGACGAAAAGCAGAACAAAAAAGTAAACCCTTTATAAACATTGCGACTCCAAAAGCATATTGAAATCAAAATCAAAATTCAATGAGAACGAACTGCCGATCATCGTTCTCACAAAAATATTGAAATCGGAAATGAAAAACCTGTGAGAACGACCGGCCGTCTAATCGTCTTTTCTTCTACTTAACATAAACATCGAGGTCGTGAAGGTCCGTTGATCAAAGATATAGCGGCCTTGAGAACGCGAGGCCGTCATCAAACATCTCATTTTTCATTTCGAAATGAAAATGTTCGAAAAAAGCTGAGGCCCTTTGAAACTCAAACTCTTGCTTTTTCCTAAAAAACGGCTACTTTTGCGCGAAAGGATGTAACAAGATCAGGCCTCAATGAGTGACCCCAGGATTTGCCTGACTATATGGTTTGCAAACATGTAGCTCATACCATGGAGGTTGCATGAACCGCTATCTCTTACCTATTTTTGACAGGTTTCTTGTGAAATCTCAGGCGAAGAGAGATTTTGGACTTCTTTAGTCGAGGACACTGGCGTTTTGCGGCATTCATTACGTCAAATACGACACTGATATTAAATACGTAGAAACTAAGGCGGTACGCGAAGGAAGTGGAAAGTATCTAGGGAAGCTGGTGAGTCTGATCGCGCGATGCGCAAAAAACTCAGAAAACAGCACAATCTAGCTTTACTTTATTACGCAATCTAGTACACGATGTTATGGGGCTAGTCGACCCAAAATTAAATTAAAGAAGTCGAACGCCGTGGAAATGTTCGCAGGAGGAAACGTGTTTTTCGTCTTTTGCTTTTTTTGGGGTTTGTTTTATTATTTTTTGTTGTAAATTTTTTTCTTTTTCCTCTTTTTTTGTTTTCATTACCCTTTGGAATTCCAAGGGAATTTGAGAGTTTTTGAGAGTTCTCTTCAGGTTTTCGTCTTTTGCGTTTTTGTTTTGTTTTATAATTTATTTTTCGCATTTTTTTCTTTTTCCTCTTTTTTTTTGTTTTATGATTTTTTTTTGGTTTGTTAATTTTCAAGTGCATTTATTTTGTGAAATGTTTATTTTCCTGGCTCAGTTTTTTTTTTTCTTTCTTTTTTTTTTCTTTCTTTTTTTTTTTTTTTTACTTTTTAAAGTATTTCCTCTTTTTTAATCACAGCTCAAATCTGGCCATCTTTTTTTGTGAGAATGCTCGGCCACCATAGTCCAGATCAATAAATGAAGAAGTCATGCTTACGATTTGGCAAAATGGGTTAAAAGAACGGTTACATTTAACATTAAGTCTCTTACTTCTGAAGAATTCCAGTGCAGGTACAGTTTTAATTACAAGCTTTTTCTGTTATGTTTATTTGTTTCGGTTTTTGACCATTCAGTTTTTTGCCAAATAACTCGACTTGCATCCTTTCCAGCAAATTTTAGTGTGCTTTGTTGTTGTTTTTGTTAATCCAGTTCCCGTTTGTGTTATGAATTATACTGGGCATGAAAACACACGACTCTCTCGCTTTTTTCACTTTTTTTTTTTGTGTGTGCGCGCGTAGATTGTTAATCAGGTTTCTTGATGAGGTTCATTATATTAGGTTTGACATCGTTGTTCAGTTAAATAATTCTCTCTAGTTCTTCTGTACAAAATTTATTGACAGTGTTTTTAGTACATTAAAGGAGTATGATTATGATGGTAAAATCATAACCAAAAAGGAAGCGTGCATTGCCAGAAATTCCGGACATTTGAGCCCGCATTCTATCTGCGGTCTTACCACTAAAATAAAGATGGCGGAAAATACGAGTCGCCGTCGATCAAGGAATGTTCTTGATTATTCAGAGCTAAATGCCCTTTCTTCTGTCGTTCTTTACAACACATCCAAACGAAAGAAGACATAGCTGCAACAGGGCTCTTGTAATAGGCGTTCTTGCTTTGCTCCATGCAAACATCGGAAACAATCGTATCCGATGTGTACAGTGAAAATTATGTCTTCTGATGATACACTTTGTTTACGAACATGTTGCAGCACTAATCATCGCTAACACTTACAGGGTTCTTAAACTTCTCAATTTGAATTAAATGTAAGTTATCCGACATTTTTAACAAACAAAAACCCATCCGGTCTAGTGTTTGCGTGAAAAATTTTAATATTCCCGCGAAA
The DNA here is from genome assembly GCA_038088405.1 of Porites divaricata. Lineage (NCBI taxonomy): Eukaryota > Metazoa > Cnidaria > Anthozoa > Scleractinia > Poritidae > Porites > Porites divaricata. The sequence continues at coordinate 9,486,720 of JBBMOI010000008.1, read as the reverse complement.
ATGTGACGCGCGTCCATGGGAATGTTTACTGGCCAAAAGTACTCTCTATTTTCCTTGTATCCCACAATTCTCTACAGCATTAGAAAGCTTGTTTTTCACTGAAAATTTTGATACCAAACATGGCGGAGTTTGCTGCAAATTGCGAGTTTTTTGCCCAAAAATATGGCATGTGGTTCTCGGATCAACACAAACAAGACGCTCGGGTGGCATTTGATATCTTCTCTTTTGGTAGAACTGATTTGTGCTACTCTGAACAGTTTTTGACGGCAATTAGCAGGGCGATGAAATCAGTATCGAAAGTGAAAATTGGTCAAATAGTACACCATACGGTGCTTTCCCTCAAGCGATCGCGGCACTTGGGATATCCCGATTATGTTGTCTGCTATAGCGGATCAAAATCTGTTTGGGATGCAAATATTGGATTTCAAGCCTCTGTAATATAGAGCATTGTATGAGCCAAGCTTCGAAAATAAACATCGATGAAAAGCAGGGCCATGCAGTAACATTTGTTGATGAAAAGTAACTAATCAGAATAGCCGAGGAAACTTTCAAGAACACGACCGCATCGCGGCACTTGTTCCTGGTAAGCCAGAAATTGCTCTATTTTATTTTGTTTTATTTCTGCCATACATTTCCTTTGAGTGTTTGGCGGCCATATTGCCGAGTAATCCTGCGCGTGCGCCGTTGCGTTGTCCGGAATTTCTGGCCATGGTCGTGCTACCAATATAATGCTGATCGCAGGTGTTACACGTGAGCTGGTACACTGCATTTCTTCGTAAACGCAATCCGGTGTTAGAGATAGGGCATTTGTCTCTAGTGCATTTGCGTTCTGTGGAGGTGTGGGATAGGGCTTGTCTGAGCGTGTAGGATTTGTGGGCAATGTGTACTGGGATGTTTTCTTTTCTAAAAATGTTAGTGATCCTGTGCCATTGTGTGTCGGCAGGTTGTGGGTTTCGTTGAGGGTTTTGTGGGCGTTTTGTCTGCTCTATGCTGTTCTCTGGATAACCGTTAAGGCGGAGGATGTCATCGAATGTGTTTAGATGTTGTTTTGCAAATGTATTTGAGAAGCATCTGTCCTCGATGTGTTTTCGCTCGTTGCGAATGAAGTTGAGTTTGGATTTGGTGGGGATAGCTGATTGATGGTGGACAAATAGTGGTTTCTTGACTGGCTTTTTGTAGAACTCAAAAGAGCTGTTGCCCTCCTTGGATATGGTGACTTTCAAATCGAGTAATATGACAGGCCACTCGGTGTTGTTTTTGGTTTTTCAATTTCAAATTTCAAATTAGGGTGCACATTGTTTATTATATCATGTGCTGAAGGACAACATGAAAAGATTATTAGACTGTAAAATTAATGTTATGCTAGCTGTTAAAAAATGGTCTCATTTTAAGCCATATTTTTCATATGTTAATTATATTTTGGTCTTACAGCCAGAAAAAAAAATAATTCAATGTAACCCATGAACATTCCCAAAAATCGCTATAGACACCCCAAGACACTACTGACAGCAGTGTCTGTGACTGAATTACAAATTAACCTTGGTGTCAACAGCTCTTCAAACGTCTTAAATTACTTCTCCAACACAGTCTCCTGCAGACAAAAATAGTTGGGATACTTTTACCCATTGCTGTTGTTTTTTTTTTTTTTTTTACTTCTGGCTTGTCTCCTCATCCTCCCAATGTTGTTTACCACAGTTAACTCACCAAATCTTGCACACCAACATTGGGAGGATGAGGAGACAGCAAAGTGTCCCAACAATTTTGACTGAGACTGTAGCTGGGATTCTTAATACTTTGTTATGTCCCATTTGAATAAAGTATTTTGTTTTATTATCCCTTAGAAGCCCCATATACATGTACATGCAGGAGCAGTGGTTAATTAAGTACAAGACTGGTGTATTTATTTAACAATTATTGAATGAGGCTGAGTATCTTATGAAGAATTATGGAGATTGAGGAGAGTTATAACACCCTCCGAGATCTCCCTAGTTCATTGTACGATATGAAAGCCGAATTCAATAATTGTTTTATTATTCATTCAAAATAATTCCTAGTTTAAAAACATAGCTAAAGCATGCTTACCCCCATCGATGTTAAGTTCATCTTCGATAGTGCACGAATAGGGTTGTTCAGCTCCGCAGATATTTTCCAAGTAGCAGATGTCGCCCTTCGAGTTTCTTCTTGCTGTTCTTGCCATGTTTTTAGCTATTATTTCGCCTAATTCTTACTTGTTACTAACCCATCCAAAACAACTCAACTTCGTCCCCAGGTCTTCTCGGTTAATGGTGCATTAACCTGCTAAGAAGCTGCACCTTTGACGTCATTGGTTGATTAACCGCAAAATGCTTCCAAATTTGGTCATCAGTGGCTGGCAGTTATGGTGAATTATGCGTGTGCTTTTAGCCAATCAGAATCGGGGAAATATTTTGAAAGAATAATAATTCTTATTTATATGCTCTGGTAACTAATAACCTTGACTGCTAGATTCTCCTTGCAATTTGCTTTGTGTATACTTGTGAATCCTTGTGAGAATTTGTTGATAGTTCAGGAGTTTCTTGGGGTCCTATTTTGTGTACTCCTTATAGTACATGTAGTTTGAGTTTTGAATTGATGTGTTAATTTCTATTTTTTTTTAGTGGAATTTAGGATCACGTCAGAAGGCATATTCAGTCTGTGACATTACTATTCCAAAACGACCGACTAACTGGCTAAGATCAGATTTCATTGATGTCAAGGATGCTAAAATGCTGAATCTTGAACTGAAGTACAACCTTCTTGGATGTCCTACATTTAGTTCAACTTTCTGCAATTACAAGTTGAGCATTTTTGTGCTTCATGTTGAAAACGAATTAGTCGGAGTTGATTTAAACCCTCTCGCGAATAAAGTAACATACCAAAAGGTATTAACATATGTGCCAACAGTCCTGCCTGTAGCTGAAAAACGATTGACATATAATTATACTGGTAAAATCATAACCAAAAAGGGAGGCGTGTATCTTGCATTCTTCGACCAAGGAGCCTGTGTATCATTATTAAGTGTTATTGTGAGCTACAATTATTGCTCTGAGATTGGCGGTGTTTTGGTGAGATTTTCGAGGGCAGCTGCTCCAGTTAATGACTCTTATCTAGAGGAACAAACAGGACGTTGTAAAGACGTTAACTCAGTTAACAAAGTGAAACTATCAGACGTTTGCCTAAGTAACGGAGAATGGAACATCACGGATGGGATCAAGTGCCTTTGTAAACCTGGCTATGAGCTTGTCAATGCAACTGAGGGAAATGCCCTAGAATGCAGTGGTATGAACGGAAATTCTCTCTTTTATTACAACTACAAAAACTAAAGTAATAGGTTACAAATTAATAAACGTTACAGCAACGATTAACACACAGACAACTGAAAATAACAGGATAATTTGGGTTTTTACAGCTGTATTAACATTAAACATTGGAATCGCTTCTTTTTCACGTTACAAACCTTTTTCATGCTGAATTTGGTGAATTTGACTTTTTTATGTGGAAAAAGGCCAATTTGAAACAAATTGGTAACTTACTTAAAAAGGCCAGTGGAAGTATTAGCAATAGCTTGTTTGGTTGTACTTTTTTGTTGAACCTACACACTTGATACACTTCCTTTCTCCTTACGTGTCGTAATGTATCCTCAGAAACTTATAGTACCAGTCTGGTATTGTGTCTCTCATAAATCATCTTACTTTGTGACATGCTGCTCATTAGACTAAGCTTGCAAACCCTTTCTGAATCAATCAGTAAACTAACGAAGGCTCTGTCCGCATAGTGCTAAGTAATGCTTTTATCAATGTTATTTTTTAAGCGTGCCTTACAGGCTTTTACAAGAGCGTTGCAAGTAACAGTAAATGTGACGAGTGTCCTACAAACTCAGCGTCTAATGCTGGAAGAACAGGTTGCTTATGCCATGAAGGATTTTACAAAAAACCTGGATTACATGTAGCTCCTTGCAAAGGTAATCACAGATACTCGAGTTCTACAATTTTATTTGTTGCTCACTCAAAATATTTCCCCGTTGCTGATTGACCCAATTCCTCCACCCCCCCCCCCCCCCCCCTCTTTCTTTACAACCAACTAGCGTTAACTTTGAAACGCTAGCTAAATTACCAAAATTATAATAGGAAAGCCTTTTAAAAGGAAGTCATTTTAGAACTTTGCGGCTCTAAAGATCTATTTTTAGGTAACTTCATTTAGCAATAAAAACAAGTCTTTGAAAATATTTAGCTTTTTGTTAACCTCCGATGATCTCGATCTCTTGCTTGTCTTCGAGACTTTTCTGGCACAGAATGGCAAATATCCCTTACTAAAACGTTCTCTTTTCAACCGTTTTTTTTTTTTCTTTTTTCATTCGTTGTCTATGTTAAAGAGCTAATGAACTACTGTTGTGTAAATATAATTGTGAGGTTATTGATCGTGGACTAGCGTTGGCATAGAAGCATATAGTACATTTTTGTAGTGTTTTACTTTACTCTTTATCGCTGAAAGTTAGTACATGTACTTACAATAATGGAGTTCAAAAGAAGGTAAACATGCGCACAATGTGGTTGATCACATATTTCCCATTTGTCCCTCCTTACAGAACTACCCTGCGCGAATTATACCCCTTTATGTGATTTGTTTTAAATAAAAATAAAAATAAAATAAGAAAACAATTGTGCTAACTGATGCAAATCAATCCTCCCTCAGCTTTACCAAAGGCACCAAGAAATGCTTATGTCGATCTTGTTAAGGCAACTTATGCTGTGATTAAGTGGCAACGCTCGCCTGATGACATTGGTGGACTGAAGTTGAGGTACTCTGTAGATTGCTTTAGATGCCAGTCCAGAAAATACAGGGATTGTAAGGAGTCATGTGGACCAAGTGTAGAATATAAACCAAATAAGGAGAACATTAAAAATGGTACTGTGACAATAAATGGCTTGCCTTCTGATAGTTTCCTGAAGTTTCGAGTTTACTCTGTCAGTGAGTTAAATGTACAGGAGAAAGACAGAGACAAATGGAGTTACGTTACGGTATCCGCAAAGACTAAAGGTAAGTAATAATTGGCTGAGGACAGCACAGCGGTAGACGAGTTGTTTACCTACCCACACAAACCAAATTATCATACACCAAAATCACTGTAGCAAAGCCGTTTTCAGGGACGACTTAGAAAAGATGTCTCCGATATCCGAAAAATTAATTCAATAGATTAGGGTAATCTTTACAAAAACATCCCCATATATCACGGATTTGCTTCGTGGCAGGCTTGCAAAAGAACCTAGCATCAATTGAGGTGAGCATGTTTTACAAACGGTAGTTTCTTTTTAAATCAATGTATCATGCATAAGTCAATTCCGGCTGCGCCCATCCCTCCCCTCCCCCGGGCTACTGCGGGGCATTTGCTCGCCTTGCCTGTCTCGGGGGTGAGGAATTAGCAAATTTTACGTGGCCCTTGGGTCGGGCATTTGCCAACACCGGGGCCACTCCCGAGCTTTGGCTAGCAAGTGCTTGATCCTATCCAAATATAACTAAACATGAAGGTTTTCGCTGAAAACACAATCCTTTGCAGATTGGCTGATCTATCAAGGACGGGAAAAACTTGCATAGGTTTTTAAAGCCATGTTTTCTCGATATCATGCATGTATTTATCCATTGCTTATCAAATCAGAACTATCAAAATGGAAAGCTATCAACGTAGGTGATCGACGTACTTAGTTTGTTAAAACTAATATATACCCTGTTGATAGGGTATTTGATTAGAATTAAGGGGTAACCATTCTAATTCTTATATGATCATGTATGATCAGTCCATTGAAGAACCTCATTTCATACTAGCACTATTTACTACTATTTTCCTACAAAGTATTTATAACAAGAAAAAAATATATATTAATAAGATAAGACTCATGAATGGTGTCGTCGGTGCGTGAGGTCTTACAATTGTAGCTATGATGGCGCTATTGCAAAGGACGATCAGTGAAAACTGCTGCAGTTTTGATTGCCCTCTTTTTCCGTTCCCTCGGCAGGGGCATTTGGCAGCTCAAGTGTCCCCCGCCCCGCGGGAACTGACCATCTTATCCCCTGCGGTTAGCCCGAGAGAGAGAGAGGGGGGGGGGGGGGGGGTTCATGGGCGCAGTTGGAATTGACCGATACATTATTTCAATAAAAAATAGAACATTCGGCTTTCGTATGATCTGAAGATATATAATGCAGATCTCAGAAAGTGTTGTCCGCCGAGGCTGACCCTCCTCGATCTGCAAAATTTGTTACTGTATACTCAGCCTCATTCAGTAATTGCTAAATGTCTGACGCTTCTTCCATTTTATGCAATTTGTACTGGACAGAGACTGATAATTAAGGGCTAGTAACCCTAGCGCCTAGGTGTGATAACAAGAAGTTGATTTCCACCCCCAGATTTGTTTCATTCTCTCTTGTTGTTGTTGTTGTTGTTTTTTTTTTTTTGCTCATTGACCTGAACAACTTGTTTTTATCATTAGACATATTTTCCCAGTTTATTGATGACAGTCGAAAGCTGTTTATGTTTCTGTTGCTCTTTTTGTACACAACTAAAAAATTGAAGAGATATAGAGTCACGTTTAAGGCAAACTTTAGACGTAGGATTCAATTTAATTAGTCTGAGAAAACAGCCGACAGTTGACGACGCTACTACTGGTTTTCCCGCCAAATGACGTCTGAGAAACAAGTGCAGAAATTCCATACCGATGTTGCGTCACTATCCACATCTGGGTAGTAATATGATTGGTTTAATCAAACTTCCCACACGGCACGACCAATCAGAAGCACTACCGGCCCAAAATAATGTCTCAAATCGTACAAACGGGCATAAACTAGATAGCCGCATAAACTACGCTCGACTTCATTAAATGAGATATAAAAACAAACATCAAATACAATAATTACTCAGGCTTACCATTCGAGATGCAGCTCCTGAAAGGTATCAAGTAAGGCCAGTATCGCTTCAGAATTTTCAACCCTCTTACGCATCAAGAAAGGTGGGAAACGAAAATAATGCCATCCGAAATCGGATTTCTGGCTTTTACAAGTGACGTACAACAAACTAGCCATGAATAACAGAAGACTCCTCATAACAGCTGAAATTTCATTTTGGACATCCAGTGGAAAAACATCACTACTTGACACAAAACTCTGTCAGCTTCAGCTGTCAAAGTAAACAGAGTGAATAAGATTTAAGATGCTGCATAAATTTTCCGCATGAACTCACCTGTCGAATTTTAACCAATCAGAGCATAAAGATTGGGCGTCGAGCGTCACCAACGCGTGACCATGGTGAGCAAAGTCCAAAGCGAATGTCTTCCTTGCCTGTATAGCTGGCTGAATTTTCGCGTCCGAGGTCAGTTCGAAAAAAAAAATTTTATTGTGCGGCACATAAACACAAGATATTTCATATCAATTAAAAAAAATTAAACTTGAGCCTGCGATCATTTGAAAACTAGTAACTTCTCAGCGAATAACTAAAAAAATGCTTGACCTCGATGGGTCGACACCTGAGCCCGCGATAAGGTCAAGTGATACTTGTCAGCGGATACCGTGTTTTGACAGCTGTCGTTTGATCACAGCATTGATGTCCAATATGTGTGCATTATCAGTTTTCGTGTGCTCCCAAACTAGCTAGAAAGTATGATTGAACATTGATCGCTATCTAGTAAAACAATTACGAAACTGGTCAGCGGAGAGCTTCCAAATAAATCACGTCACCTCGATGAGTTGACACATGAGCCCGCGATATGGTCATGTGATACGGGTCAGTGGCTATCCTGAATTGACCTTATTGTGAATGTCCAATGTAAAAAATGTGGATTTACCAAGACACGCCTGAGACACCCCACCCTTTCTTTTGATAGTCTCCCCTACCCTACCCGTAAAATCTGTAGACGAGTATGTACGTAAGTACGCTCGGTCAATCACGTGACAACCAAACGAAAAGAGGTTGACCATATTCTATGAGTATGGGGCTCTGTCACCCGCGCGCTTCGGTATTAATGACATGCGTGTTTAAGCCCCGTCCACACGTGTTTTTTCTCCGGTTTGGCCTATACTGCCAACACGTACTATGTATCAGGTGAATACGGTCACCGAAAACGCATGTTTTAAAAAACGCTGTCCAGAGTGGAGACGTTTGAAAAGGCAGGCTTTTCGTTTTCGTGTCGACGGACGAAAATGGATGTTTCGAATACGATAATGTCATACACCAAAAATACATCATTTAAATACATCATAGCATGATGCATGCTCAGTAAGGGATCACGTTTTCGTGTGGACGGGCGGAAACGATTCGAATACGCTACGTGTGAATGCGTATTTATTTATTTATTTCATTTTTTTTGTTTTTTGAAAACGAAGACGAAATCTCCGTTTTGAAAAATATCTGGTTGCGTGTGGACGGGGGAGGCTTTCGTCAGTTAGTCGTTATTCAACGAATTGGCAACAATTTTCAAAAAGAAGGAAGGAAGGACCCATTTCTTGAATTTTTTTTCTTTTGTTTTTTTTGTTTTGTTTTGTTTTTGGTTTTGTTGTTTTTCTTATTTATATGTGTGTTTGTTTATTCCATCAAACTGTTAAGCTGAAGATGTTCCTACCGTTGGCGGTTCATCATCGAAGACAAAGATGGTGATTGCCGGAGCAGTTGGTGGTGGCGGTTTGCTGTTACTTATCCTTGCCATCACCATCATTATTGTCTTCTTTCGCTTCAAAAGGTAGGTTAATGTCTTATTAAGTCAAACTTTGAAATGTAAGAGGAGAACCCCCTACTTTGTATTCGAATGTTGGTAGTTGTAGTGGTAGTGGTAAAAGGTTTGTATACTAGTAATAATAAGCTCAGTTATAAATTATGATCCAATTAGTTTTTTTAGTGTTATAAACGTAAAACATATTTCCAGTTTATAAAAATTTATATCAAACGGATTTATAACCTGTGCTGACATTTTGAGTGTTTGCCGATTCATTTGTGTAATATATTGGGGTCTTAAATATCTATTTACTGCTCGCGATTGTTTGATAAATCCCAGCTTCTGTGTTTTCATTCTCATTAATTGGCAGATCACCAAGTAGAGGGAATGACAAGCATTTACTGGACCATTTATCTTTCTCCAAATTATGAAAACATAAAGAAAATTGCCGTTTTCACACTAGAGACGAATAATCCGTCTGGTGTATTTTCCGTCTTAATTTAAGACGGATAATCTGTCTCTAGTGTGAAAACGGCCAATCAATTATGGGTTTATCTCCAAAAAGTGTATAGCCATGCCTTAAACATTCGGTTGCCAATATAGTCCGTCTTAAAGCTAACTGGGATGAAATGTTAATTGCTCTTACGTAATGGTCAATAATTTATGGCTGCTATCATGTTTTTGTTTTGTTTTGTTTTTTTTTTTCAAACTGTGTTTAATAACAACGACAAGATAGCAATTTAATACCGAATTAATACCGAATTTTGACAAGCGACACATTTCTCAACGAAAAACCCAATAAAAAAACCAGCTATGAATAACATGCAGGAGACTCTTGATAGCAGCTGTATTTCATTTTGTACATCCAGAGCAAAAAGACAGTTAAAACCATCACAATATGACACAAAACTCTGTCAGCTTCAGCTGAACGCGACGACATCCACGCCATTTCTTGCGCGATTTCCCGCTAAGAAAAACGCGGGTTGCACAGATGCATCGCGCGATTTATAACATACTCCTCCTCCCGACGGGGTGACAGCTGATTCCCTTCCCTCCCCCGCAAAGAGTGTACGGGCGTACGCTACGTCATAACCAAATTTTCTGGGATGGATGTTTTACCAACTTTTCTTACCCATGGTGCTCCGCTATAAATGCATTGCGTTGTTAATTATAACTTCCAACAACACTGACCTCGTATTATAAAAGAGGTGCGGTTACCCAAAAATAAACACCGGAGTTTACTGACGAGGCCCCAAAATATGAGGGCAGAATGATATAGTCGAAACAAAATTTCATAATCCCCCTCCAAAAAAATAATTGTTTGTCCCTTAAGTGTAGCGGTAGCGGTAGTGGTGTAGTAGTAGCAGTCGCAGTAGCAGTAGTGGTGGTGGTGGAAGAGGGTTAGTCTAATACAAGCACAGTTGCTATTTTGTGCAACTTTGGCTGATATGGTTATTTTAACGTTAGGGTAGATTTATCTGTGCATCACGGTTACTCTTAAACTAGGGATTGTAAGCCTTTGCAAGGGATGACTATCCAATCCATATAGGTCGTATTTAGTTTTTCAGGTTTCTGGCATCTCATGTGGTTACCAGGTTAAAATTCTGATATTATATATGATTCTAATTTTGGGGGCTCTTAGGAGTTGCTAGCTGCAGCGCAGGTGTTTGCTTTTCTCTACTGAGCAGCTCTCTAATCTAAAAATCAAAGGTGGTGACTGCACATGCACGCAGGAAAATAGTGCACGAACGTTCGCCCGATGGCCTAGGAATGAATGACATGCAAATTGATTGGAGTTCTTTTTATTTTTTACCTGTATGCATTGAATCGTCTGTTTTTGTTTCTGTTGTTGTTTTGTTTTTCTCAGATGTAAAAGAAACAAGAAGGAAGACCACATTATGCCAGACGAAGGTAACGGGGAAAAATAAATTGTAAACTTCTTTTTTACCTGGCGCTTTTTAAGAATGCGCATACAAACTCACTGAATGAAAGATTTTTAACAGCAGTCAATGATCGGTGGATCGGCAACGTTATCTCCACCCAGAAAATTTCCCAAAAGAAATGTGTGCCTTAGGTCTTGGCTACAATGCATTTACTAGTTACTCTAAATCTTAAAACTTCCTGGATTGATTATGTGCGTGGAAAGAAAAAAAATCGTTTTTTACTTGCCATTTTCCTTTTGAAAATGGTCAGCGACGCCGATGATGGCTGTCACGGCTTTTCGTTCTCTGAGTCAATTTTATATATTTTTTCTCATTAAGATTTGGAACGCACTACTATCCTAGTGTATTTCATTTTGCTTATTGTAGAGCTTAGCTTTCATTCCATGCGAAGATCTTTATTTCAACTTATCCTTCAGTTACTGTTGCACCTGTTGTTTATACTACTTCCTTTGGTACTCGAATCCCAGTGACCGAAGATGGGCTAATCCGGTGGCTCGACTGGATTTTTTTTGGAGGGATACCTCCCAAGGTTGAGCATTAACTACGTCGCCATGAGTAAAGATATGGAAAAAAAGGTTACCAAAACTGTATTATATAACGATGAAAATTCTTAGGATTTGGGTTTTATTGCAATCGTTGTCGCCATGGCAACTTAACGACGCCATTACGTTTTTTATTTATCTTTGTGTTTCTCTGTACCAGGAGTTTTTTTTAAAAAATCGCTTAAGGGAGTTTGTACCTGCCATAATTGCCTCAATTATGGCGAAGTTTGAACAAATTCTATGAGAGCGTTTTCGAAATATTTTGAAACAAAGTTTTAAGGAACATAAAAACAGTGAAATAGCATGCTATCCACACAATTAGCGAATTTTTTAAGAAAATGACAAGTTTTGGAAATGCGGCTTCATCTCATAGTAGTTTGATTCCATTGAAAACCTACAAAAAAAGAGGGGAATTGTTCTGGGCGATCGCGAGTAAGAAGAATTTTATTAACTTGCATTCAGCTGCTTTTGTTACAGTTTTTGCTCGTAATTTGGTCCACGCGTACACATTTCGCATTTTTCAATAAACCGCTCGATAAATTTTTTTATAAATTTGACAATCCCGAGATCAACTGTCAATAAATATACCCTGCAAGTTTCAAGAACATTGAAAACAGGGAAGGCTTTCAAATAGGACCTCAAATTTGACCAATTTTTCCCCCAGGACCTGTGTTTACAAGCGAGCGTCCTCATTATTCACTGGCATTGTTTTCAAGTTTCAACTCCTGGTACAGAGAAACACAAAGATAAATAAAAAACGTAATGGCGTCGTTACGTTGCCATGGCGACTCCGATTGCAATAAAACCCAGATCATAAGAAATTTTCATCAGTTTATATAATACAGTTGTGGTAATCTTTTTTCCATATCTTTACTCATGGTGACGTAATTAATGCTCAAACTTGGGAGGTATCCCCCCTAAAGAATCCAGTCGAGCCACCTTAAGACCGAGGAAAGGAGCGCACCGGAGGACCCCCTCTTTAACTTTTAAACTGCTCATGATACAGCTGGCAAATTTCCAAAGAACAATATCATAAGTCATACTTTGATCGACACAATGACGTATTCTGAAGTTTTATTGTCGAGTTAATATGCTGAAGCCATATATTTCACCATTCGTTGCCTTAACCATAAAGCATGATATTTGAATTAAAGAAAACGTATTGAATCTTCGTCACATTTTAAAGGGAGGTCTAACACACATCCGATGGAGGAGCTTGACCTACTTGAAGTCGAAGGAGAACGAAAGGAAGACGATGACATAAATGTCCCAGAATACTTGGAAATAATTAACAGTCCCTCTTTCGAGCTGAAGCGTGAAAAAATAAAGATAGAAAGGCTACTAGGAAGCGGCAACTTCTGCAAAGTTTATAAAGCCACTTTAGGCAACGATACTGTGGCAGTCAAATATCTTAAAGGTGAGACATTTTACATTACCTTGTCTTTATGGGGTATCCACGCTGGCGATGACAGTGAGAGTGGTAGAAAGTGCACATAGTTTTAGTATGTTTGATGAGTGAAATAAAGCCCAGCTGTACGTGCTTTTTACAATACGACTGTTTTCTACACAAAAGTGTAAAGCTAAAACCTTTGGTAGGGATCGAAGAAATAATAATTGCAAAACAACAACAATAATGATAATGGAGGTGTTGTTTTGTCATATAGTTATAATTTTCTTTTTCATATGAAGCAAGGGCCACTGCTAAAGATAAACAAGATTTGATTACAGAAATGAATGTTATGAAGAGACTGAAGCCTCATCCTCATGTCTTGAAGCTGATTGGCTGCTGTAGCATCAGTGGTAAGTCAGGTCCCGCAATGACAAAATTGTTTTAGTATTTGCAATAATAATACTAAAAATAATAAAATAAATATGATGATAATAATATATTAATATAATAATTACTTTTAATAATAATTATTATTACTATTATTATTTATATATTAATTTTTACTCCAAGGCTCACAGGTTTTGCTATGCTCCCTGTGCAGCTATTAAAGCTTTAGTCAACTAGTTGTGAACGGGTCTGCTATGATAATTGAAGAATGATGCTACATGTATATGCGTTGTGATTGATTGCTGCTAATGATTTGGTAGATTACAGTCAAAAGGACACTGTCATGGGTCGATTTTCTTTTTGTTGTTGTTGTTGTTTGTTTTTATTTTTTTTAACATGAGGCGCTGTTTTCAAAGTGTCTGCAAGATATTTTTTAGGGATTGAGCAAGTGAATTAAGGCCTCGATCTTTACCTTTCGAGACGAAACTTTCCGGGGCAGCGCTTCGGGAAATTCCCATTTCTTCATAATAAGTTACTGCTAACCACTTGTTAGGACTTCATCAAAAAACATATGTATTGGAATTAACCTTTTGAATGCGCACACTGTCCTTGGATATGACTGTTCTATTTAACAATTATTCCTCGAGCCCGAATGGGCTCTGAGTCAATAGTCCATGAGGCCGAAGGCCGAATGGGCTATTGACTCAGAGGCCATGAGGGCGAGAGGAATAATTGTTTTAGTAAAATCCAACTAGTTGGTCAAAAATATCGAGAATAAAAAAATATTAGCTAGTTAAAGCTAGACTTTAATCCTTTTTGCAGCCAAAAAGCCTCGCTTTTCGCTACTAGTAGGCTATAACATATAGCCTAGTAGTAGTTCAACCAATGAGAACGCAGCATTGATAATAGACCACTAGTTGGATTTTACTAAACTGGGATAGTCGATCTGCTAAGTGTCTTTAGAGCAATTAAATGAGATACATCCTCGGAGACCAAGAGGTGGTCAGTTGGGTCGGGAAAAACGGCGGCGAAAATTTTCAAGAACCGGTGAGAGAGTCCCTGTGATGCTACTCTTAACCAACCAGTTCCACGACTCATTTGAATGCTTGTATTTGATTATGAACAAAATTTTCCAATAGGAGGCCAGCATCTATCGTGCTGCTTTCGTGATCTTCTTATACGAAGAAATTTACCCACAAACTCGACTGTTCGCCGTACGGTGTGACTGGTGCAGGATAGTTTTCTTCGAGAGGAGGTTTCAGTGACAAACTCACCCCGAGAAAAACAGAGAAATTCCATAATTGGTAAAATTTCCGTATAACCTAGTGCATTTTTTATGCATGCAGCAATTTCATACTTTTTTGCACAAATAGTTGATTTGAATAGAGTGGAAGCATGTATGCATAATAGTCTAAATGTATGAGATTATACGGAAATCTTACCCCGTAATTAGCTTTAATTTTAGCATGTTAGCAAAACGAAACAAATCGCAAAAAAAAAAAAAAACTAATTAAAGAAATCACTTGTGGACTGTGGACTGTGGACTGACCGAAGGTAAATTCATGAACAGTTCTTCTAGGCTTGTTCATACGAAATCGTGTGGTCACTGTTTACGCTAGGTCGGCATATATAGTTGGCAGGTACGTGCCCTTTACAGTTTGCAAATTTTTCTCTTCAGTGACACAAGAGGATCGTACGAAACTGTAGATTTGCACAGTTGTATGAACAAGCCTAGAAGTACTCTCACTGGTGTTTACGAATTTACTTTCGATCAGTCCCCAGTTTGATTTCTTCGGTTTGTGCATTTTTCGTTTTGCAAACATGCTAAATTATCGAAATTTTTTATTTTTGATGGGGGCGTTTTCACTGAAAACTCATCTTGGAGAAAGCAGAAAGCTCTCCTGCACGAGTCAGACAGGTAAGGCGAACAGTCGAGTTTGCGGGTAAACTTCTAGGGTAAAGCAGTGGGATAAGTGCTGGCTTCCGATTGGGCATAAAAGAAATATTTTTGCCCAATCATAGACAGGCTAAAATTCGAATGAGTCGTGGAACAGGTTCTTTAAGAGCAGCATCCCAAGGGCTCTCTAACCTCTTTAACAAAAAGAAAGAAAGAAAAGAAAAAACATTAGCAGTCGTTTTTCCTGACCCAACTGACCGCGCCTTGGTATCCGAGGATGATTAGGATAATGATTTTCTTGACAATTACTTTACGTCCTCAGATCCCCTACTGATCGTCTTAGAGTATTTACCATATGGTGATCTACTGGGATATCTGAGGAAGAGCAGAGGACATACAGACAGCTACAACACAGGAGAGAAAAAACCTGCGTCCAAGCTCACAGCCAAGGATCTCTTATCTTTCGCATGGATGATTGCTGATGGAATGCATTATTTGGCCACAATGAAGGTTATCTACGATAATAGTCTACAAAGTCCTTTGCGTAACACCACCGTCCTAATAATAGCAAAGCACAATAATACACCCATCGCGATTTCTGAAATTTCAACCCATGTTGCCAGACTTCGTCGTTTTTTAAAACAGCTCTGATATGTAGTGGCGCAGTTATTATAAATACTGGTCACTTTTTTATCCGTTTTGAATGTAAGAAAACCCTCCACAAAACCAAAAAATGTTATAAAACTTCCTTGGATGCGTGTTTCAGTAATTTCAGACAATAAGGGATCAGACACACTCTCAAATGGATTGCCACACAGGTCAACATCTACAGCCTTCTTGCTTTTTTATTATTTTTTACATTGCTTGTTTGTTTGTCCTTCTTTTTTTTTAGGTCATTCATCGTGATTTGGCTGCACGCAACATTCTTGTTGGCGAAAAGCAAGTGTGCAAAATCTCTGACTTTGGACTTGCCCGTGACGTAAATGATGACATTTATGTGCGAACATCACAGGTAGGTACCCATAGGGGTCTGTAACTGGATTAAACTTTAACATCTACAAAAAGAAAACGGCTTTTTTTTCTCTTGCTTATTCATCTAACAACGGTCTTCTTCTTTTCTTTACGAAAGGCTCGACTACCAGTCAAGTGGATGCCTCCAGAGTCTCTCTTTCACGGTGAAGCCAGCACCAGGAGTGACGTGTTAGTAGCCAGATTTTAGATAGTCGGCGTAGTAAATTACTACAAAATTTGCCAAGTGCTTTTTAAGGACCTATCCAATTTTGTTCTGGACCATGCATAATTGTTAAACATAATGAGTTCAGCGCTTTAGACATTTTTACTGATGGCCGGCCCTTGTATGGTTTACGTATCCAGTGGGTCTCTTCGTGAGCTTTGTGAGTTGTGTTAACGTAGAAAGATCTTGTGACTGCCCTTGCAAGTTTGTTTCTGATCTGTGCGATATATAATCATTACAGAAATAAAGGCTCCTTAATGAATTCTTCATAATTAACCAATCAGGTACTATTTACAATTTATTTTTTGCATGATTTCTCTTTCCAGGTGGTCATACGGAATTGTTCTCTGGGAGGTTGTTACAATAGGTAACTACTGATTGATTGCACCTATATTACTTTCTAAGAGACAAAATAAGTATTGTAAAGGTTAATACATAATCCTAAAATCTATTTTACAGGCGACTCTCCATATCCCGGTTTCAATGCCAGGCAGACGGTGTCTATGCTTGAAAGAGGATATCGGATGCAACGTCCAATCCATATTTCTGAGGAACTGTGAGTAATTTAGTATTATAGCAACCTGAAAAAAGTGGTAACCCTCAATTCCATTCTGAGAGTGTGAATTGTGGTTGTCAGTCGATTGATTATTAAAAGGATGGATTGATGGTAGTAGTACTGGGTTAAAAAAACATCAGTCGATGGACTTGATGTTTCGTAATATTTAACAATTATTCGCCGAAGACGAAGTTAATTTTATTCAATAATATTAACTGAGTCTGAGGTGAATAGTTGTTTTAGTATAGTCACACGAAGTGATCTCAACAGAATCAGAAAGGAAACCATTAAAAGAAACCGATTAGTTTGATTGACAGGTGTATTCATGCGTGAACAGCCGTAAACAGTAGATGCGCAAGAGTTAGATCTTTACAGTTTCTTCAAACATGGCAAATGATAGTTTTAATCTTTTTGTATCGACTTTTGTAAGCTTTAGCGTCAACGGTTTAAAAGCGGAAAACGTCGAAAGTTTAAATTACTGCCAAATTCTGAGAAGAAACGTAGAGCTTTATTTGTTTCTGTCAACTCACCGTGAATGAGAAAGTTTGTTTTTGTTGCTTCTTGCAAATGCTGTCAATAGCGGCTACGATCAAGGTGAGCGTTGTTTATTTGCAGTGTTCTTTGTGTTGTTAACATGCTGGAACGTACAGCTTTCGAAAATATTTGTCTTCTTTTTATCTCCATAAATTAACTTCTATTCATAGGCAAAATTGGTCTTGCGAGAAAATCCCCAGTTCACAAAACAGTGACAAGCGGCCTCGTTTTCATCTTACAGCCGATTTCAGTGTTGTGTATACACCCGGATTTTTGTGACATGATTCGACGGCTATGATTCGACCGTCATGATTCGACACATGTCACGTGATGCAGTTGTTTCGTCTTGCACGCGGTTTCAAGATGGAGGAAAGTGAAAGTTCCGTGGTGTCCAAGACGGAGAGCGAAACAGGCAGACCGGGAGAGAGGCAAGAACAACTTTACACCAAAACCAAAAAAGGCAAAGCTGTGTGAATCTCAACAACTGTATTCTTACCCAAGGAAGAAACCTTTACAGCGTGGAAATCCAGTATCCGAAGTGCAATTGCTGAGTTAGAATGTATTTCCCTTGGCGATGGGATTGTGGACAAAATATATTTTATTACGAAAAGTTCGAAAACGTTGTCGCTGATGGGACAGCAAGCAAGCCTTCACTCATTACTGTCATTTGCATGGACCCTCAATCGCTTAGCCAGGTACCGGTGATTGAATGAAACCAATCTTGATACTCGTCTATAAAGAGTTCCTGGTTTCCTCCTTACCATTGCCTCTAGAATTTTGTTTTCTCTATCTGTTACGGTATAATATAAACAAGTATTTAAGCTTCTGTTGGACTATGGTTCATGAAACCAACAAGCAGTCTACAAACCGACGAACAAACATAGACACTTACAGGTCAAGATTCTTTGTCTTCCTCGCCTTCGTTGTCGGCTCACATCGCCATATAGCCCATACAAGCGGCGAATTTTTTACACAAAAGCGGTACTTGTAAAAAGGCAATTTGCTGTTTCCTTTTTCGAACTTCCATACAAATGTTGATGATAAATCACACGCCACCGTAAATCCTCATGGAGAACCTTCATGTTCTCTCTTGTTTACTGCTTGGTAACCTCTCGGTCGAATCATGACGGTCGAATCATAGCCGTCGAATCATGTCACAAAAATCCGTGTGTATACACAACACTGAAATCGGCTGTAAGTGGTAAACATTGCTTCTAGCGTACAAAAAGTCAGCTACTGTGAACCACTTCGCAATAAATCACGCTGTTTAAACACTATGAAGTCTTTTCTTATCTTCAAAGTCATCAACACTAGGCTATTCTTGTATTTTTAAAACGTTCTTACCATGAAACTTTGGCAAAACACCCAGTTCACGACAGCGATTTTGTTCTGCTGTATATTCACCGCCTAGAGCGGTGAATATGACGTCATAGTCCGAGATAGCGAACCAATCAGATTTCTTGAGTCACCAAGATCACTGAGTGTTACTAATAATAGATGGACCTTTTTCATGTTTTTATTTTTCGTTTCAATGGGAAGGTAAATCACCGCGTATATAGTAAAAGTAACTTCGGGGGTGGAAATTATGAATCGTGTTTTCCAGGTTTTCCATTATGTCTGAATGCTGGTCTGAGAAACCCGAAGAACGCCCAACATTCAAGTGGATCTGCACTGCTGTTAATAGGCTGATAAAAGATACTAAGGTAGAGACAGTGATTCATTCCTTACAATAGCTTTTCTGCCGACTACGCTTTTGCACAAGGAACCCAAGGCCAGCGCTGTCGAGACTGGGGCCGGGCGACCGGGGATGGTGGGTTCAAAGAGGCTATTTTAACCCTCGGACGTACGGGTAAAGTCATACCCCCAACGTGGTACAAGGGGAGGGGGGTTGATGAATCACCCCCACCCCTCCACCCACCCCACTGAAGGCAAATGATTTTGCCTTCAGTGGAAAGCCTTTGATCTTCTCTTCAATATGAGGTATATTGAGGTCTGTTACGTCACCAAACAGGGTTACCATCTTGGATTTTATCAAGAATTAGAAATAAAGTAAAAACATCGAGAATTAATATTTTTTGCGCTTAACATGTAAAATAACACATAAATAATTACTTTGCATCATTTCATCCAAAGGATTTACTTTTATTCCTTATAGAAGTTGAAAAACATGCTTTTTCACTCAAAAATGTCTTGACCACCCGCTACTTATGATGTCATATATCGTAACTTTAGTAACTGACTATCAGTTAACTTGTCTCAAAATGTGCGCACGGGATAAACGAACAGCTACAGAAAGCTTCAGGCGCTATGTTTTATCGTCTAGGAGAAGAAAAATCAGAACAATCTTAGTGGGGGGTGGCGACCGCCCACCCCTCTTCCCCCTCCCCATCGTACGTCCGGGGATTAAGCTGCTTTTCTGATCTATGTTATAGACTGGAAAATGAGAAGTTTAACCCTGTCCTTGATTTGCGTGCTTAATGTTTCAAACAAAAAAAACTAAAAAAAGGGGTGTTAGTGGCATTTCGAGTTGTGTTACATGATGTACATCTGGACAATTATCACGTGTTGGAGGTGATGTGACGAGTTGAACTCGAACGCTCGTTTATGGAACTTGACTCGAGACTTGTCGAGATTTGTTGAAATTAGTTTTGGTTTTGTTACGGAGATTACAGTCTTAAAATAGAATCTACATTTTGGTCCTTCGGAAACCGGATATTGGCATTGGTGTATTAATTGGACTAACTGGAATTTGCAAGGGACTCGTTCGAACTTGGAAACATTTGGCGGGAAGTCCATCGAGAACTAAAGCTGGAGGAATTATGGATGGAAAAATAGAAGAGTTAAAGAAGGAAAAAAGGACCCTCAAGACAAGTATTACGAAGCTTTTGAACAAATTAGCGGCGGAATTATCGTCGAAAACGCCAAACAAGGAAAATGTCACGGGAAGACTGCAGGACATCGACAAGCGACGGGATGAATTGTTGGAGCTGTTAGACTCGTTTCAAACCTTGTACGGGAAAAATGAGCACGCATCCCTGGCAGCTTCAACAGGTGATGAAGCGGATAAAATGATAGACCGTGTGGACAACGAGACAAAGGAAGCTCGGCTTTTCTTATCGCAAAGTAACAGCAAGGAAATCGAAGGAAATAACACAAGCCAGATCGGCACATTTGAGAGCGCACATGGTAAAGATGGTCACGTGGTCGATGCAAACAAACAGCTGGAGCGGATTCGAATCCCAAAGGTTTCGGGCGACAAGAAAGAATATCAGTCGTGGTGGGCAGCGTTTTCCAGTTGTGTGGATGAAACGAATTTGTCAGCTCAGTTTAAAATGTTGCGGCTCGAAAGTTGTTTAGAAGGAGAGGCGGCCGAAACGGTGAAAGGATTAGGTTACTCGGATCATGCGTACGAAGCGGCTAAGGCAAGGTTGAATCGAAAGTATGGGGGAAACAGGCGACAGGTTCAAGCCCATATCGATGAGCTACGCAAGATAAGGCCAATAAACGCTGATAATCCAAGAGAGCTAGAAAGATTGGCGGACATAGTGGAGAGGACTGTGGTTTCTTTAAAGGAAAATAAGAAGTTTGCTGACCTGGAAGGAGGAACATTGTATGCAATCGTGCTGGAAAAACTTCCTCAAGCTCTACTTAGCCAGTACTACCGATGGATTAAAGAAAACGGAAGCTTGGAGTCTCTTGAAGAGCTGCGTCGCTGGGTTGCTGAGGAAGCTGAGTACCAGGTACAAGCATCAGAAATCAAGCATGGTTTATCCAGTGTTGGAGGTTTACGAGTAAAGAGCTCAATTAAGTCTTATTTCGGGACCACAGAAGAGAAACGTGATCGTCCCTGTAAAGTGTGCAACCAAAAACATCCAATTTGGAAATGTGATATGTTCAAGGGAATGGAACATAGAAAGAAGTTGAAGACGGCGAAGAAACTCGGACTGTGTTACCGTTGCTTGGGGAAAGGGCACCTTGGTGACTCATGTACTTGGAACAGAGAGTGTGGAATTGACGGATGCAAGGACAGACACCATCGGTTACTTCACGAGGAGAAAGTAGCTTCTGGGTGCATGGAGGGGAAGGCTGACACACCCGTGACAGAGGAAAACAAGTCCAGTACATATGAAACAGTGCAAGAACATGCACAGAGGAGTATTGCCTTGCGTACTGTTCCTGTTATTCTGAAACATGGGGAGAGACGCTTGCAAGTTAATTGTTTCTTGGACGAAGGCAGTGATACGTCATATGTTAATGAGGATGTGGTAGAGGAACTTGGGTTGGATGGTAAGAAGGAAAAGGTAATTATCAATGTTGCTAATGGACAGAAGGTCAATTTAGTGTCAGCAACCATGGCGATTGGCTTGGAGAGTCTGGATGGTCGTGTGGACACAGTCCTTGTAGCGAGAACATCTAATAACATCTGTGGTGGGATGAAACCCACCAACTGGCTCCAAATCAAAGACCAGTGGAAACATTTGAGGGACATTCCTTTTCGTAAGGTTGGAAAAAGGAGTAAAATTGACGTTCTTATTGGTTCAGACTATTACAACCTGCTGTTTCCTATGAAAGAGGTTCGTGGAGGCGACAATGAACCTAGTGCCAGACTGTGTCCATTGGGGTGGACGGCAATTGGTACCATTGGTACCTCTGAGGGACTTGGAACAAGTAACACTGGTTACCTGAACACCTATCGCATACAGCAGTCAGTGTGTGGTGAAGGAGATCTGAACAATCTGCTGAAACAATTTTGGAGCCTTGAGGCTATTGGAATCACACCGCTGGTGGAGCAGCCACTTTCCCCTGAAGAGAAACTAGCCTTTGATAAAGTGAACAAATCAATCAGGTTTGCTGGTGAAAGATATGAAGTTGCTGTGCCTTGGAAACATGAGAGACCAGAATTACCGCCAAACGGACAGATGGCAGAGAAACGCCTTCACACAGTTGAGATGAAGTTAGTGCAAGACGAGAAGCTGGCACAGGCTTACCAATCAGTGGTTGATGACTACTTGAGTAAAGAATATATCAGAGAAGTCCCAGAAGATGAGCCGAGACCACCATCAGAATGGTTCCTTCCACATTTCCCTGTGGTGAGGCCAGAGAAGGCCACAACCAAAGTTCGGGTTGTTTTCGACGGCTCAGCTCAGCAAGAAGGAAAGAGTTTGAACAGTGAATCACTACCGGGTCCTAAGTTGCAAA
Organism: Porites divaricata; assembly: GCA_038088405.1. NCBI lineage: Eukaryota > Metazoa > Cnidaria > Anthozoa > Scleractinia > Poritidae > Porites > Porites divaricata. The sequence goes on along the minus strand of JBBMOI010000008.1, from coordinate 9,464,327 downwards.
GTGACATTGTGGATGTTTTAGTTAAATTCAGAAAAGAGCCAGTTGCATTGGCTGGTGATGTGGGCCAAATGTATCACCAAATACTTCTTAGACCAGAGGACAGGGCTCTGCACAGATTCTTATACAGGAACTTGGACAGTGGAGATACACCAAAGGTTTACGAGTTTAAGAGGTTTATTTTTGGAGGGTGTTACTGCCCATTTTGTGTACAGTTTGCTTGGCAACATCATGCCAGAATTCACAAGGAGACTTGCCCCTTGGGAGCTAATGCAGTTCTAGAACACTGTTACATGGATGATCTGATGCCATCCGCATCTACGGTGGATGATGCGAAGGAAACTAGAAAGCAGAACGCAGTTTTGTTAAACACTGGCTAAACTCCGTTTAAATAATTGGCCCTTTTTTTTTTACCTTATTCTATTACAGTAACTTAACCCAGGGAGCCTATTTGCAGTAAAATCTAAGTTTCCCCCCCCCCCCCCCCCCTCCTTCTCAAACTCCTTCCTTCTCAATATTGTATAAGCTGTTTCATAATTGGTTTGTTCATTGTCATTATAAAACGATGGGAAAAATGCACGTACCGTGCCCCCACTGCACCACGAGTTCTGCCTCAAAAACAAATATCAAACCCCTCGTTTGATCTACTGAGCTGGTGAACTGTTTATTTTATGTGATTGTTATTATTATGTTTACTTTATTTTTTTCACTGAGCCAAAGTAAAAACCTTTTTTTTTTCCTCAGTAAATGGGAGATATTTATTCTTGAATACCATATTGTTCTTATTTTGTTATTAAAACAGACTTGCATAGACCTGGATGCGTACAATGAAGCTGATTACGTCAACTTTGATATGGCTGAGGGAGTGAAATAAAAGCCGAAGGCTTTGTTGAAGGATTGGTCAAAGGATAGAGATAGCTCTTCCGAGTAGCTATGTAATTCAGTTTTAGGTGGAAATACAGTATAACATTTGTTGACTCCACACATTTTATATAGAAAGTGGGCAATCAAACATTTGCCGGTAAAAATCCGATTAGTGAGGACTAGTTAAATTTTGAACTCCTGGCAAGGTGCATACTTTTGGCGTGCACAGCAATTTTCAAGGAGTTATAATAACTCCTCTAGTGGGGCGAATTTAACTCCTTACAGTGGAGTTATTTTTTTATCGAGTTATTTTAACTCCAAAAAGGAGTTTAAAGAACTCTTTTTCAGGAGTAAAATTGACCCCAGATATCGAGGAGTTAAAATAACCCCCAAAAAGGAGTTATCCTGTACGGAAAATTTTTACTCCACTCTCAGAGTTAAATTAACTCCAAAAAGAGTAAAAACAACTCGTGCAAGGAGTAAACATAACCCCATTTCGGAGTTATTTTAACTCCAGACTGGGAGTAAAAAGAACTCTTTTTCAGGAGTAAAAATGACTCCAAATTCGGAGTTAAATTAGGAGTTAAAGTAACCCTCAAAAAGGGGTTATCCTGTACCTAAAATTTTTACTCCATTTTTGGAGTTATAATAACTCCCTAAAAATTACGGTGTGTGTCTTTGCTTGGTAACTCCCGACTCACTGGAAACTTTTGCTGATCGCATTGGTGATTAATAAATTGAAGCCCTTAAAATTAGAGTTAAACTGTCAGTAGCTTTTGGTTCATTCAAGCAGCCACAGATATTGAGCAAAGCACATTCGAAAGTCTTCAGTCATTTATAGTCCCCTGTAACTGCTTCAGAATACTCAGTTGTTTTGGGAAAGTAAACTGATGCTGCTATGTGTAACCAGTACATTCCAAGTAATTGCTTTCTTTATATAGCTACATGTAAGCATTTATGGAAGGTATCAGGTATACTATGTTAAGTTTAAGTTCCTTGGACACGGCTATATCTTTAATGAAGCATGGTATTTTGTTTGTTTTTTTTGCTAGGTTGCTGCAATCAAATAGCGTTTGAAAGTAGAATTTTTTTTAAGGAATAGTTAACTGTTGGACGGTACAAAGACTATCGCATAACTTTGCATTTTTTTAATTCTAGTGTGAGAAGAAACTGCATTTGAAAGACCAGTTTCTTTTTAGAGATAGTACTGTTTGGAATAGTTACGAAAGTAAAAAACGTCGACAATTGAAATCTAGATTTAAGATGGATTTTTCAAGAAATGTGATTTACATCAGAATATAAATAGTCCTATGGAAGGGAAATGCATAAATCTAAATAAGAACTTAGGGAATTCCGTTTTTTCTTCTCTAGGTAACATTAATACTGTAATTTTATATATTTTCACTTTATATAAAACTTTGACCGTATAAGGATTTTTCATTTTCATAAACTAGTGTCCGTATCAGTTTTTGTGATTATGAATGTATGCAAACTTGATGCTAAAATGGCGACTGTTCCATAGTTACTCGATAGTGGCTTTTTTTTCGCATTTGTTCACCTGTCGAGTCGTCTCAATGTCGGTCATCATTTCGAATTATTTTTTACTACGTAAGATTGCAATAACATTTGGTAGCGTGGTGGATTTCTTGACAGTTTCAGGTTTGTGGATTTGGGAGTTAAGAACGCAAGAACGCTTGTAACAACGATTCTTAGGATTTAGAGTGAACAAATTAGATCGTATATTTTCGATTGAATGAACGCTCCAAATGAAACAATAGATTTTGGTCTAGCAATTGAATGAAGTTAATTGTTCGCTTATTGTGCCCCCTCTTTTACACAACTAAAGTGTACTTGTTTTAATTTGTTTTGAGAAATAATAAATATATAATACAAATGGAGAAATAATGCAAGTAAAAAAAAACAAAAACAAAAAAAGTAAATAAATAAATTACAAAAACGTCTGCAGAAAAACAAATTAATTTCCGAGACAGGTATGAACTTCATCTATTCGCAGTTTATCACTCAGACCTCTCGGCCAATTTGTCATGACCTGTTAGCTTAGTATACATGATTGTTTTTTCTTAGTGTTGGTCATATGGCATTACTCTTGATAACTTTTTCTTTCAGTTTTCGCCATGTCCACGTGCATATCACACACAATTCACGAAAAGAACAAAGACATCCGCCGTTATTTATTATTATTATTTTTTTATGTGAGGAAAGAAAAGCACAAGCTCTTCAAGACTCCTATTCATTCCATTGTCGAATAAGAAACACCTCTCGCATACTTTTAAAAAGCAAACGAAAAAAATAGTGATGAAAAAACTTGTAACTTGTGAAGTTGACACATTCTGATTGGTGGATTGAAAATCGATGCCAAATACGCCGTCACATGTCAAGTCTCGTAGAAGAAGAGAGGTATGAGCAAGTAAACACTTCAATGTCCTTCCCTTTGCTTGATTAGAAGCAGAAGAGAAATCGGACTTTAATCGTCGCCTTCTTGAACACTTAAACTGAGCGCGCAAGTTGGGAGCCTGTTCGACAGAGAACAACAGATCACAAATCTTATCAAGAGGTAAGAATCTCAAACGTTGTGCTTAGATACGTACATGTAATAGCATACTTCTTTTGCCTTGGTTTTAGCCAATTACTTTTACGGCGTATTTTCAAGTTCGATCAAATATACAACTCGAAATGGAATACTTGAGGGTTTTTTTTTCCTCGAATAAGTTACAATTAATTTTGATGTGAGCGGTAACAATTTCTGTACAACCCCATACATTTATTAGGCATGCATATTTCGACTCTGTTCATGTCAACTATTTGTATGAGATAGTGTGAAACTGCTCCATGCACAATAAATCTGTGGCGCTGTTCGGAAATCTTACCTCATATTTTCACATTGCTTTAATTTTGTTTACCCCCAAACCAGTCGCCCAGGGAAATTGAGACGATGCTTAAGCGAAATTTTGGAATGTAAACAAGGTGCATTATAGGCAACGTGAAAATGGTGAATCTACGTGTTGTTGCAAATGGCGACACTTGAAACCCACATAATCCCTCATTGCGCAGGTCAGATGGGAAATTTGTTAATAAGACAATCGTTGGCGTACCTTTTTAATATCTGTTAGAACTTGTGGATGACAAATATACTTTTAGGAATACAAGCTGGTTTAAAGTGCCGGTCTTTGTCTCAGGACTTTGAATTTTCACGATCTTATTTTAAATACGAACGGGATAGGATACATAGGTGGAAAACCATGTTGATCAGATCTTTGATTGCCATAGTTGAATCTTCAAAGGTTTGTTTCAGGTATGACCAAACCTTTCTGATGGTCTGGAAGAGGTATTTCTGGTCTGCCATTCATGCTACAGTGGCATTGATTATATCGTGGTCATCAGCAGAATATAAGGTGTTATATCAAACACCTAACGACCACTGGAACTGGCATCCAAGGTCTAATAATGTACCAGGAATTTCAGAAGTAAGCACTTTGTTTTGTAAGTACTCAGACAGACGTATTCATATCTATTTAACTTTTATTTTTTCATATTATTTTTTATTTGTGCTTTTATTTATCTAAGATTAGCAGCTGTTGTAACATCTGTTATCCTGCAAAAGATCTTGACCAAAGCAGTTGATTATATATTTTTTATTCCTGGTTTTACGTTTTATTGATAGGATGAGTCATATTGAAGCTACTGTCTGAAGAGCCTGCTTTCCCAGTCTCTAAAGTTTCAAGTGACAGTAGACTATCCATCGTTGTATTATGAGTTAACCTCTATTTTTTTCTAATGTTTGGCTTGGTTTCCTTTTTCGTTAACTTTTAGTTTTTCTCCTTTTCTTTTCTTCGTTAGTGGAGCTACTTCCCAGGGTCCAACCTATATTCATTGTGCAGTATTCTTGATAATATTCCTCAAGAACCAAACAACTGGTTGCTAAGCACAATCATTGATATTCAAGGAATCCAAAGAGTGCAAGTCACCATTATATATACGATTGATCCCCCTTGTTCTGTCAACCGAAACGTCAAGTTCTGTAACGACTCCTTTGGTGTGTATGTATGGGAATCTGATATAAAGGTCACAGCAGACAAAATACCGAATCCTATAAACAGTAACGGTTCTTACAGGAAACTTGTCACCATCAGCGGGCCAACTGGTAATCAAAGAACGTTACTAACAATTCCACTTCGTGCAAAAAAGCAATATATCGTTTTGGGCTTTCATGATCAAGTCGGCTGCGAAGTTTTATATTCCGTCAAGGTCACCTACAACGTATGTCCTGCAACGACGTTCCAGGATAGTTTGGTTTATATACCGGAAACTGTAGCTCCATCGAGCCTCTTAGAGTCCATCCCAGTGGAAGGAACTTGTACTGGGGACTCCTCCCATATTCAGGGCAGTTTGAATGTTTGGTGTGAAAGCAGTGGTCAGTGGAACGTCAGTCAGTTTGAAGGGAAATGCGTCTGCAAGGAAGACATGGAAAATGTTGGAGGGACATGTTCAGGTACTGCTACTTAGTATTCCTTTACAAATGTATGAAACGATATCAGTAGTGGTATATTGATCGTCAGAAATGAAATAAGAGTCACTTTATAAACTATTCGAGGGCTTCATAACCCAACAAGAGCGTAAAAACAAACAAACAAACAAACAGTAGTAACAACAACAACAACTGTCATCGTGACTGCACCGAGAATTTCAGGATTTTTATACGATTATTTCAAATCTATTGAACAGGCATTTATCATGATTCAACCTTATTTTTCTTTTATGTTCTTTTCAATTTATTAATTATAGCTTGTTCAGAAGGAACGTACAAAAACGGAAAGGGACGTAATTGCACAGGTGTGAAAATTCAATCCCCGTCTTTTTATACAGCTATTTCGAGAAGGTTGTCGGAAAAAGTGCACGCGACAGGCCCGAAAGGTATTGTGGGTAGTTCTGAGTTCACTGTTCTTCAAAGAAACTCAGTGAAAGAATGGCACGAGAGGTCATTGACGTATGTTTGCGAGTGCTTAAAAGGAATGCAACAAATGTAATAGGTTCGACAGCTACAGCGTCGGAAAAAGTGTATTGATCATATCCCATAATTATTACCTTTCGGGGTTTTCGCGTGCATTCTTTCCAACAACCTTTCTCGAAATGGCTGTATATTGTTAATAATTCCTTAGTCAACAGTAGGTTGAGTTTGATCGTCATTCAGTCAGTCATTCAATTAATTTGATAAATCAATAAATTACATAAATTATATACATTCAATCACCAGTCAATTAACAAGTCGATCAGGCATTGAGTCAAACATTACTTTGAGCACCAATAATTGTTATATTTGGATTTTTTTCGCTTTATTCATTTTGGTTGGTTGGTTTGTTTCGTTTTCTTTTGTGTTGTTTTTGTTTCTGTATTTATTACCTCTCCATACGGCGAAACTCTATAAAACCTCTATTTCTGCCGTTGTTCGTTTTTTGATGAGTAAAATGATAAAGTATATCATAAAGTTGCTCACGTTTGAGCAAATTTTCACTCATTTATCTGCTAAATCTTATATATCGTCACTGTTTTTTTGTGCGTAGTTCTCCCTTCGAACCCAAGAAATATTACCGTGCCCTTTGTTAACCAGAGTTCAGCTGTGATACGTTGGCTTCCTCCTGTTATAACTGCTGGCCAGGTATTTTACGAAGTTGAGTGTAAAAGAACTTGCGAACTTAATGGCAAGGACTGTGCTGAAGAAACCTGTGATGAACATGCAGGATTTGTATTCAAGGACAAAAGCTATTCGACTAAAGTTATTATACCCGAGGCAACGCGTGCACTTTCCGCATATGTAAACTATACTTGCAAGGTCATTGCGAAGAACAGAGTCAGTGAGTTGGCCAAAAGAAAACACAAAATCGAAGCAAGCAGCGCTACGATAAGCTTTAGAACAAAAGGATCTGGTAAGTCAATGATGGCATTTCCCA
>JBBMOI010000008.1:9367500-9452500 GCA_038088405.1 Porites divaricata | reverse complement strand
GGACTTGCGCGTGGTCTAAAGGGTGACATTTACGTGCGGACATCGCAGGTAGCATAACATACATTAGCAGCGCAATAAAAAATACATTTATCTTCTTTGCTCTTGCCTATCTTTATATTACAATAATGGTCCACTTTTTTTCGCTTTACAAAGGCTCGTCTTCCAGTCAAGTGGATGCCTCCGGAGTCTCTCTTTCACGGTGAATCCAGCACTATGAGTGACGTGTAAGTCGTCTTTCTTCATTTCTCCCATTTTTGATTTTCTAGGTTTTCTTCTTATCTCTTGCCCTAGGTCTTGTTTACTGGTAGAATATATCATCTCTTTGCACAGTTTATTGGAGGCAGGAGTTCTATTTTGTCTACGTCAGTGGGAATGAGGGTGGGAAGAGTGTGCGGCTGTCACACTTAGTTTCGCTGACTTTGAAATAAAAGTGGCTCAACAAATCCCAGCTTTCAGGAGGTTCCTTAAAATTTATCAGCGAACAATCTTTGACACAGCCATTTTCTGTCGGTGAACAATTAATTAATGTGTATTATAAGACTACTGCACAGCTGATTGCATCATCATCATCATCGTCATTCTAATAATAATAATGATAACAATAGAAACAAAGATAACGATAATGATAATCATCATCACCATCAAGAAAAAACAAAGTTCCACATGTATACATTGACGCACTAAGTTATTAGCAATTGTCCGTACTTTGCTTTCTTTTTTTTCTTTCTTTTACAGGTGGTCATATGGAATTGTTCTATGGGAAGTTTTTACAATTGGTAATTAAAAAACGATCGTTTTTGCTATAGATTGCAAAACAGCCTGTATTTTTGCAGTTGTCAAGAATTCAAAAAGGCGGTCGAACAGTCTGGAGGACTGGCTCCCCCACAAAATGCATTTGCGGAAAAAAGACGATAAAGTAAAAACAACAACAACAACGATGACAACGACTGTTTTGGAGTCCATTTCTAATGTATCATTTTCTAATTAGAAATGATTAATCCATTAAATATAATAATAACCTGAGATTTTCATCCATTGACTATAATAATAACATGAGAGTGTCTTTTTTGTCACAGGTGATTCGCCGTACCCCGGCTTCAACTCCCAAGACGTGACGTCTTTGATTGCAAAAGGATGTCGAATGCGACGACCTGTCCATATCTCTGAGGAACTGTGCGTTATTATAATCAATTCTCTACGTTTCTTACTTAGAACTAAGCATACAAATCCTCAAAAGAGAGAACCTAAAGGGGTCCTTAGTCTGCGTCAATAGCAGTCGAAATAGATATCATCTGACTAACAAACATTTTTTTTTTATTTCGCACACACAAACAATTACAATACATTACATTTACAATTCATTACAGGTAACAAACCTGACAGGACGGCGCAGTCATCCCCTCCCCTACCCCCAACCCTACCACCTAAGCTAACCTCCCTCCCCGGGATCCACTTTTACGGGTATTAAAATCCACGTAACAGTTAATGCTGCATGGAAAGGAAGGAAGTCGATACACGTATTTTAGACGATACCTGCGAATCGACCTCTAACCTAGAAGGCGTTGCTACAAACATACCGCCTCAATCCTCTGAATTGATTTTCCACCAAGTTCAATACAATCACATTTGTAAATAGATAGGTTGATGGATGGCCTGGATGGACTGATGGATAGATTGACCAGTGGAAGGATAGATAATACTGGGGATGAAAGTTTTAACGACAGACAACTTCCGTCGTTTTAAGACACCCTTGGCACCGGGGGGGGGGGGGGGGGGGATTGTACGTTATAGCAAGTGCTATCAGTGAAACAACTGTAATGTATTTTGCTGCGCGAATTATCGGGTGTTCATATTAGCAACGTCTCCTCATGATGAGAAATGACTTTAAAAGTTTAACCTGTAGAGAGGAGAAGTCGTGACGTCTCGTTACCATGGTAGCAAAATTTCTGGATCTCAACAAACTGTGGTCCTTCAAATATGGCAGAAGAACAAAACCAACGGAGAAAATGACATGTATAACTTTCCTGTGCATGATTGCACTCAGGAACAAAACGGTAGTCCATACCTTTTCCCATAGTTCGACAATGCAAATATTGTTGAGAACCAGAAATTGGGGATTCGCTCTCTTAGATCATTCTCTCTTGATTATAATCAGTGATACTGAAAGTGTTTTTGGTGTCACGGAAAGAGGCAGAATATCCATGTATGGAAACAAAAATATTAAAGTTGTCTAATTTTCAGATTTTCCGTTCTGACTGAATGCTGGGCTGAGAATCCTATAGAGCGTCCATCTTTCAAGTGGATCTGTGCTGCTATTAAGAGACTAATCAAAGACCAGAAGGTAAAGAAATAAGAACATACGAGTTATTATCAAGCGTGAGGTCAGGATGGCTGATTACTTACCTTGGGTTTTTGTTGTTCTTGTTGTTGTTCTTTGTTTGTCTGTTTTGATATTATTATTTACGTAGGGTTTTTTTTTGTTTGTTTGTTTGTTTTTGGTTCAGATTTGGTTTTGTTGATGTTGCTTTTGTCTTGTTCATTTCTGTTTAATTTTTTATCTTATTTTGTTTTACTGTATTTTTTCATTCGCATTGTTATCAGTGGACCGACACGAAAAAAGTAGGGGTCGACAAAAACGCTAATAAATGATTAATTATATTGCCAAGGGAACGTTTTTCTTGCCCGCTCGGGTCGCCAATCAGAACGTAGCATTCACCTCATCTAAGCCTCTAGCTGAACAGGTGCATCAAATTCATTGACACGGACTTTTTTCCAATAAACTGAACCAACTGTTATCGTCTCACATAAAAGGAAATCCGGATTCCAGAATGCGATAAATTTTTGGCATTTTGCTTGTGAAATCTGGAATCCTGAGCTTGGAATCTGGAGTACATCCCAAGGAATCCGGAATACCAGTAACGATTGGAATCCGGAATCCAAGTTCCACTGACAAAAATCCGGAATCCAGGCACTTGAATCCGGAATCCATGACGTAGAATCCAGATCCAATCCTGTGGATTTCCTTACATGGGGCGAAATTGATAGCTACAATTTGTTACCTTATTCTTACTAGACTATCGAATCTTAGGCACACTTTTTATCCGTCCACTTGCAAAAAAATATTAATAATAAATAAACAAACAAACAAATAAATAAATAAAGCGTAAATTGCTTTCTAGTTAGGATGGAGGATAACATTCTTGAATGACCTGTTTTACTTTCTCTTGTTGCTTTTTTAAACAGGTTCACCTTAACCTTGATGAGTATAACGATGAAGATTATGTCAATTTTGACATGATTGATGCGAAGCTTTAAGGCAAAGGCTTAAAGGGCCAAATGCTGGTCAACTAACGAAACAAGAATGTTGTCCAAAGTAGAACGCACTTGAATAAAACAACGGAAATAAGAACGTTCTTACTATTACTTGAAAAACTACTGATTTATCATCTTTTAAAGACATGACGAACAGGTTTCAGGTTGGCCTTTCGAGTGAGATAAAGTGAACCGAAGAAATTTTCCCCTTCGTTAACTGAAAAATGCAATTTTTCACGACACTTTGAACAGTTTACACAAAAAATTTAAAAAAAAAATCACAACCCAAGATCTAACTTGTGTTTTTCGTCTGCCAAACTCTCTCTTTAGTACAACTATAATACCATACTGGCCGACTTGCCAAAACTGATTCCAGTAATATATTAAGTGCAAAAAAAAAAAAAAAATGGTGAATCTAGCCCTTTCCTGAACTCTGACGCAGTTTAACTATACAAACTTTAAAATTCCTTCTACGATGACTACTTTTGTATACCTTTGGTTCTTTTGGCCTCATTGGTCCTTAATCTTATCCAAAGCATATATTGCAACTACAATGACCAAAGGCTTGCATCGACTGTTCACTTGCTAATGAAGGGAATAGGTCTGACAGAAAACGTCTTTGACTCATAAATGGCTGCTTAAAAAGAAATAGTCTTTGTATATAGTGAGCACGTCACCAAATACAAATTTACCTTTTAACGATGATAATAGATTCCCTTTTTAAAACAAATGGGGTCCTTAAAAATATTGTTCCTTGGCAATAAAAAGGCTCACGCGCCAATTCTTGATTTGCAACCACGTGACAGGGCGGCCGTGTTGGGGGTTAAAGAGAGAAATGCTTTTGTTCTTCACCACCAACATGGCCGCTGTGACCTCACGTGAAAACCTGCAATAATGTAACACACTTAGCAGGACAGGAAAAGCTGTTATTATCACATTGCTCAGCCTAGTCCCTAGGCGTTCTCTCTTGCCCCGTTGTCACGAAGATTCTTTAAATTTTAAAGTAACCGTTGACATTCTATGGGTAAAATATCCCGAGATGATCCTAAGACCTTTATTTTGCCTAAAGATACAAAAAATACAGGGCCCAGTTGTTCGAACCCCGGTTACGTTAGCGCTAACCCAGGGTTAACCCGGACTTCTTTTTCTTTGCATCAAAAGCATTCTAGCTCTGTGGGATAATTTTCTACATTTTTATTTTTATAGTATCCAATCCTCAAATTGTAGGCAAAGAGAATTACACTGAATTTGCTTTTTAAGCTCTCATATCTGAGTTCAAAGTTCGCTCTAACTCTGGGTGACCTTAAGACTCATAACCCGCCTTCGAACAACCCGGCCCAGGTTTATTAACATTAAACTGCTTGTAACAAAATAAATTAATTTTTAACTTTTTTGTTAACCGTAACTGAAGAGCCGTAAAAGAGCCAACTGAAAATTTTAGCCAATAACCGTAAAAGCCACCACCCCATTGAGACCCTCTTATATGGCAGCACTAAAAGAAGAAGAGGACAGTCCATGGGGTCACACTACAGCATAATTGATGCTCGTATTGTCGTAAGACTTTCAGAACATTCATATGGCTTGAACTGACGTCAGATCATATCAAATGCAAAGATCTGGCTTATTCTTTTCCAAAACTTATCCAAATTTAACCTCACTTCCTCTCTATTTATATTAAGGTCATTCCTCTGAATTGCATTGCGCATCTCTACTGCGCATAACATTGCAACACTAGTCACGCAATCTTTTCAAGATGGCTACCGTCGGCGTCGGCACCAAGTCGAGAGATAAAAGAGGTTTTTTGTAAGTTCAAAAAAAAAGGGAAGACGAAAGAGGTTAAAAAATATTTGGAAAAGGAAGTGTTGTAATGTGAAAGGCGATGGAGGCGTTAGCACAAAAAAGAAATGCATCGAAGCCGGCAGCTGCAACTTTCGAGGCAGACGAGTGATCGAGTTAGACGTGCTGGCCAAAGCCCTAGATAGTGGTTGCAGTGCATGTGGAAAAGCTCTTCAGCTATCAAACTGACTATCTCCGGGTTGGGTAGTTTTTTGTATATCATGTGCGGCGATCCGGAATGTGGAGAGGTAAATGTGTGCACCACAAACAAATCGCATCGTGCCGTCGTTGCTGGTCGCGGCCGACCAATTTTTGATGTAAACACCAAACTTGCCTCAGGTACAGCAGGTATATTTATTTGATTAGCAGCTTTTATCTGAACATTTTTCCGAGCTTCATCATAATTTAACAATCATAATACCGTGTAATAACTAACTTTAATTAGATCTGTACGAATAAGTGCAGTTAAATTTACGATATTTTTTTCCTGGAAAGAGAAATGGGCCTGCCCGCCTGGGAACAGAAAATGATGGCATAGCTTCTAAGCGAATACCGGCACCCCCTCTTTTTTTCGCTTATTTGACTCTAAAAACAATAGGCTGCCTACACAAAAAAAATGGACAATTTTCTATGTTCAGAAAAAAAGATATAAAGGAAAGTATAAAGCCAATACTCATTTTTTCATTTAAATTATTGTAACCATGGTAACGAATTTAGGGTAGTGCTTCCTCGACATATGCGTTTTCGTACCAAAAGCCTTTTGAAAGTGTTACTCTTGTCCAGCTCTAAATATGTATAGCCTCATTTCGCACAATCAATAAAATTCTGAGTGTTATTAGGCCTAATTATTAATATAGTCCATTGTGCAAGGCAGCAAACCGGAAGTGTTGAAAATTACCTCAAAGGGGGTATGTTTGAGCCCTCGCAGCTCGTAAACGAATACCGGCACCCCCCTTTTTAATTTTGATTTCGAAGTCCCAGTATGATGAATAGTTAATAGACGAAATTTGAGAAAAAATCTATGTTAAGTTCTATTTCAGGGGAATGACCTTAATTGGGCAGATTTAAATCAATTAGGACAACATTTACCTACTAGACAAGATATTTACTAGAAGTTACCTGAGTTTGAAAGAGCTTTTTTTTTCTTATTTTCAAATTAGTCAAAATTTCGTATGTGACCAAAATCCACCATGCTTCAGCCACATGGTTCTGACCTTGATAGGTTTTCTCTGTAGACAAAACAATTAGTTAAGATCATTGTTTACGATAAATCCGTTTGACTTTTCCAATTAATACCAAATACCAATAATCGAAGGTAGATAAAAACAACCGATCTATATAATGATGATAAAGAAAAACTGCTAAAAAGATAAATTGTAAAATGGATAACATATTTTATCAGATAAACGAAATATTTAAACAAAGCGAAAAGAAAAAAAAAATCCACTAAATGTTTGTTTAACCACACTCAAAAATAAGGCATGAACAGAAAAGGAATTTTAGGCTCAGAGTAAAATATAGACGTCAAACTTAAAAAGGGTTACCGATGCGATCATCATTCGAATAATACCAATATAAGTCCGATTTGAAATGTAAATAGAAGAGTGAATATTAGTCAAAGAGCAGGTTTACATACACTTTAAATATCGTTTTCGTGTTAGAAGAAAATATCTCACAATATTATTTCGAAATTAGTGTAACATCTTTAAACAAATAGATCGTATACAACTAACTTGGAGAGCGAAAATCGAGAGAACACGATTCAGAAGTTCGCCTGAAATATCTGCTTAGCGCTGAATTAAGAAGAGATTATTCTGACTTAGATCAGACGTTCGAATGTGAAAATTCTATCAATCAGTTAATCCACCTCTGCATTGGAAACATAAGGACGGACAATCAGAGTTTTAGGCAGATAAGACAAATAAACGAGTTAGAAAAAGCAAGGAAATCGTTGTCAAAATCGGAGTCTTTCTTTGAAGTAGAAGTCTAGAAGGAAATGAATTACTCGTTGTTTTTTTTTATTCAATAATTTGTTTGTTATTATTTTTAAATGAATAATATATTTTTGCTGGTGACACACCTACGCAAGCTGCAACACAGACAATCCACTATTTCATGTCAACCGACTCGTGAATTATGTAAATATCAGCACCGTAATTAAAGAAATTCGACAAAAGGAACAGCCCATTTGTGTGGGCGACCCGGGGTTAAAACGCCAGCTTTCCAAGTGAAACATTTTACAAACACCATTTAGCTTTATCGGTTCAGTTAGTGGAACTAGATTTTGATATGATGTACCACATCGAAATTTTAGCTCGCAAAATTTTGATCGTTTCTTTGGGTTTTCAATTTTACGCTACAAAAGTGTTTCCAGCCTTAAGGTACTCAATCTGCATTGCTTTTTACTTTTTGGAAGTGATTCATTAACGCAAGGTGGAAGATTGTTCACAAAGAACGTAGAGTACCAAATGGATAAAGAAGGACATAAGAAGAAGAAAAATACTAGAAGGATAAAATGATGTTGAGTTTTTTTTTAGAAAAGTAAGCTTTTATCATGTTTTAACACCAACCAAAAAAATTCATCAACACAATGTACTCGTACTATAGCGTTGAAATCTGCTGGGATCAATATCTGCCTGTGCTATCTTTGGGACAGCTGAAGATGTGGCGATGGAGAAATTTTTGCATAATTAAAAACAGGCATCAGCTGACATTTGCCTTTGTACATATAAGGGTAACCAGCTATTACAAGAAACGTGTACACTCCTTGTTAGCGGAATTATTCATGTTTAGCCAAGGCGATATAACCTCCCTTTTGTAAATACGCACGTAAGTATAATCCCTCATCAACCTCGTAAATAAACCACTTGGTGGTCTTACTTAGTTTTATTATTTATAGTGTCAATAGCTACTTATATGTCCTCACGTTTCGCCTGTTTTCTTTTACATTTACTTTAAATCTTAAATACCGTTTTGAACGTACACCTACTTTTTACACCAAGACAAAAATAGTACTATCCATATTCTGATCAATCCTTAAAATCACGATACCTTAATTCGTCGACTTTGTCCATTGTAGTTATTATTAACTTTTAAATCGCTCGTTCATATACAATCTGTTAAGTAAGATGAACTTGGAAAGAGTCGAAATATTCATTTCTGCGAATTTCCTCATCCACGCTTTTCACTATTTGGTTTATATTCTCCAGTGTCCAGTTTTCCTTTCCAGTCGGTTTTTATCACAAGTAATAGTAATACTATTTCATTACGATAAATTCAAGTCGTGCAACAGAAAGCGATTACGTCGAGACGGACCCATATTTTTGAAAACGCAATTTTCAGTTTACGGTAAAAAAAACGATACTATTTGTTCACCGCGACAAAATTGTCTTGCTAAGCACCATCACATTTGTTGTTACCTCAGAATCTCCAAAGTCTTGCTTGTGCTCGTGGACAAAGGAGGCCTATTGTTGTAGTCACAGTTTGAAAAGACAAGCTTTAACATTCATCTGATAAAGAAGAGAAAATAATTTAAAAAGGAACAGTTGGATCAAAGGAGACATTACATGCAACACTTACATTCCTCGTGGCATCAGAGTTGTGACGTCATCGTTTTCGCAAAGGTCCGTTTTCATTCGTTGGCGCAATTTGCACAACTTTATTATGAAGAAAGTGACTTGAAAAAATTGAATTTTCGTTGACTATTTTCAGCGAATACTGGCGAAAGAAAGGCAAATCAGCAATTAAAATAAGAATAATTAAATGAACAAACAAGATTCCTATAATTGTGTTCGGAGCGTGGAGTCGCTTTAAGAGAACATAGGCATTGCAGCAGTTTTGTTGCTTGCTCAGGAGGTTTCCATTTGCCTTGAAACAAAGTACGTTACAAACGTATTAAGAGAAAGACATAACGTTTTGCCTTTTGAACCATAGGAACTTGACTGACCCCCAATAAACCCCGCGACCTTGCAAAAAATACTTTGTCCGTAGTTTTGGACAGCAGTGTTTGAGGTGCGCAGAGAAGTAGATTATTCATAAATCTTTTTTTTTTTTTTTCATTTTTGGTTCATGTCTGTCTTGAAAACCCAAGATGGCGAATCCATTATGGTGTCCTTGAAATCATGAAGTATCTTTAACGTTTTAGGACGTCATTTAACATTCCGTTTGAAGAAAAGAAAGACAAATAAAATCAAAAGACCGAGAATAAGAACGAAAAAGACTCCCAAAGTACAAGGTCAGTTTGTTTATCGTTTAATTCTTGAATCATTTTCCTTGAATTTCTTTTTAATATACACAACTTAGAGAGAATTGGCTGCAATCCTGATACTGTCCACTACCCAGACAGATGAGTCGTGCCCAATTTGTGAGCGTTAGAAAGGGTTTTAGGCTTCCTTCAGTACAGAGGTGCCGGGTTCAGAGAGTTGCCTACATTTAACTCTTCGAATTACATCGAAAGGTTTGGGTCGGTTTATTCTAAGAAAGGAAGTGATTTATAACTAGAGGAATTTATCTTACTTTCAAATGGCTTTTATTTATGAAACAGTTCTCAGCGAATTCTCCGTGCTATGATAGTACAATTACAAGCGTGTAGTATAAATATATGTTTATTAGACATAATGTGACTGCGAGATGCAGCCGTTATGTTCAGCCCATACAGTTATGACCTGCTCATCACTAAGGGTTCTTCTTAGTAGCTCAGAGGTCAAAGCGTTCGACTATTTTCTGGAAGGTCGACTCGTGGCTTCAATTTCCATCTAGAACTTTGATTTTTTTTCTGACTTCTTCTCTCCACATATATCAGTCATTCTAGCCTATTTATCATTAAAAGCGAATTAACAGCGGAGGGGTGAATCCTATAACGGTTGTTTTTATCAAATAATTTAGTTTTTCCTTACATTTTATCTTTTGTGATGTCGCCATGTCTTTTTGCACACACAAGTTTATTTATTTATTTATTTATTTATTCATTTACTTTTCCTTTCTAATTTGGTCGTTTATTGGATATTTTTACAGCAATAAGTACTCAAATCTCCATTCGGCTTTCAGATATGACAGCATATAATGACATGATGTTTTCCTAACTAAGCGTTTTATCTTCCCGATTTTTCGACAATATTGTCTTTGCATTGGTCTTAATTATAGATATCTCATGTCTATATTAGAGTTTGCCTTCTTCAATATACCTGATAACTCGCGATAATGCGATGTTATCAGTTGGCGGAAATTCCAGATGAAGCTTAAGATTAGTTGATTTGTCTCAAATCGATGATCTCTAGCCTCTATCTAAACAGAAGATGTATGACAAAATAGTTGTTTACACATTTCCATTGGTGAAGGCGATAGCTCCGCTGACACTTGCTAAAATACAAGTACTGAGTGAATGTTGTTCAGCTCGAGACCCCATGATTTTTCGAAACCTCTGATGAAAGAATGAGAAAGTACACGGTGATTAAAACCTTAAGACAATATATAAAACCGACAAAGATCATTTCCGAAAAAATAAAGTAATAAAAAAAAATGAGTAATAAAAGAAGTGGGTAAGTAAGTAAGTAAATAAATAAAATTATTATTATTAATGAAGTACATGACAATTATAAGGGTCATACAAAACAATAGTATAAAGCTCAGGACGTTTTTAACAAGTTCGAAGCTTTAAAAACCTCCTTTAAAACTGTAATGTGTGAGCTTCTGTTTGCGGGCAGACAAACTAAAACTGGTATGTTTTTAAATAACTTCTTTTAAGAAGGCACAAATAACAACTGATATGTACTTACTTATATATAGCAGGCTATAGTTTTAAGAGAATTTTAAATTTCTGGTTTTTTGCTGTGGTGGTTACAGTGTTGTTCTTTTAATTATGGGTAAAAGGACCGTCACTACTTCTCTTTTCGTAGAACTAATAACAAGAAGATCAGATATATCGAATTGGTTATTATTGTTGCGGGACAAATGATAATTCTCAACCCCACAAGCTTTTCATTTGGACTGAATATTGTTTGTTTTATTCGCTTAGTTTCGATCGATAAATTTCATGTCCTTTGAAAAACCATAACTAAAGTTGATGGAATTAGCTACGGATTTGGACGGTAAAGTTGTAGAAAGTACCCTAATTTGGTTGAAAATGATAAATTTAGCGAGCCATTGATGACCTTGTTATCTTAATAATCATATTAAATGACGGTGCAGATTTGGAGGTTTTATCAATGTTTGAAAATGTCAGTGTTCTCTTATTTCATACCAGCTGAACAAAGAACTCTTGCATGATTTTCTTGTGATCGATTCAAAGGTTAGTTTCTTAAACAAGCATCGCAAAAACCGAGAGACGATGCCGCCATAACATCGGTACATCCGGGAAATATTAATTTCAGCTGGTCCAGGAGTGAAATTGGAAGCCAGAGAGCAACAAGCACGTTTTGACGGGCAGTTAACGAGCTAACTACAGTCGAACCTCTCTACAACGCCTACCTTGTGGACAGAAGCAACTGGCCGTTGACCGCCGGGCGAAAACAAGTGGCCGTTGTAGAGAGGCGGCCGTTAGCAGCCGGTTCGGCTGTAGCTTTTTGTACTAGTCGGTTAGCATATGTTTTTTTTTAGACGGGACATCGACGGCGGAAAAAAATCTCCACCTTTCCTGCGATTTGATCATAACCAATCTTAGGTGGTATTCCGAGATTCCAGATTTCTCCTTGAATTTAGCCTTTCATTCCAAACAGATTTATACCCGTAGGTGCAAGTCGCCATGGCTTCCCATGCAAGTTTGTTGTGCTTCTTCAGGTCCTAAGATTTCGTCACGTAGTGAAGCAAGAATAGGACTCCTTTCAAGGCGTCTCCCGCTCATGCTATGCAGTGAAGGGAAACCTATTTCTCGCAAGTCTCTTAACACGCACCATCGTCTATAGAGTTTGAGTTGGAACTAAGCAAAGTTCCAAACGTTTGGTTTCACTTAAGCTCCCTCGTTTAAGTGTTCAAACAAGATTAAGGAAGGCGAGAATAGGAAAAGTCTGAGGAGATAGAGTTAAGTCGCCCCGTGTAATAGCATTATGGAATTTGGGAAATTTTTGCTTACGGAATCCGGAATCCGTGAAAATTTTGCTTGTGGAATACAGAATCCGATATACAGCGAGCTCAAGGTATACGGAATCCCAATAACGATTAACCTCCAACGCATACGTTATTAGCGGTTCGCCACGCGTCCCTGCCTCAATGTTTGCCTGGGAGGTTAAATAACGATTAGAATCCAGAATCCAAGTTCACTGTCAAAAGACTGGAATCCAGTACCTAGAAACCGGAATCCATGGAGTGGAATCCAGGACCCAATAAGCAAAAGTACGTCTAGTGGCTAAATATAACCCGGTTTTTTGTTTCATAAAGTCAGTTGGACTGACAAGTTTGTAGTTCCATTGAGTGAATGGGACAATGCCTTTGTATAGTTTGATAACCTTACTAGGGTGCAGTGGACATGGGCGTAGCTTGTGCTAAGCCTTTAATTTCATAGTAAGTTGTTTGGCGTCTGTGGGTGGAATTACTTAGTGACACTGTTTAAATGCATGAACTATTTTACTATTCCTGTCACACGCTAATATCTCTTTCCAAGTATTTCGCGTGAAGTTAACTGATTGGAATTTAAGGCTTTCCATGATATTGAATCTAATTTCAGATCGATGTCTTTCTCGTTTACTAATATCTTCCTGTCATTAGTCTAGTACTACTTTCCCACAATCAATTTACAGTTGGCGCCTTTCCCTAATATTACTCATCTGCTGAGTTGAATTTCAGCTCTTCAGGTTTAGGAAGACAAATGATGAACCACTCGTCAGGAAATGACTGTCATGATAGTCATCGTAGTCTCTCGATGTTTAGACTAGAAACGCCCTATCAGCTGAAATAGAACAATTGTTTGCAGTTGGTGCCTTTCCTATTGTACTAGTTATCTGCTGGGTTTAATTTGCAAGCTGTTCAGTTTTAGGAAGACAAATGGTGTACGCGGGCGCTCAGGAAATGACTGAATTGATAATCATCGTAGTCTCTCGATCTTCAGGCTAGATATATTACACTTTTTTGCAAGTAAAGTGTGTTCACTGAATGTGCAGTGTGCGCAATTTTATGAATAAATGGAGTCGACATAATGGTCCACCACTCCTGCAGATCAAATCCGACTGTCTGCAGAAAAAAAAAATCTTTATATATAATAACAAGTAACAACAGAACATACCACAGATGTAATTCATGTATTGGATCAATTCCATAGATGTCATAAATTGTCAGTATTGGCTGCACTCGCAAATAAATGTTTTAAATTGATCATCAATTCTGACACTTCTCACGTTTACACTGTAGCAAGTATTTCGTTTGTCTGATGACATGTGACTAACATTGTTCGGGAAGCCACCTACAGTGATTCTTACGGTACGTATGGACATTTTTTAGAGTACGAAAACTGGAGAACCATCTACCAGGCATAAAGGACTAGGGCACTTGTTCCAGTCTCAGCTGACACCTGGGGCATTGGGTAAGAAGTTATAGACACCTATATTAGAACAGTTGACTTTGTGCGAGAAGTGAAGTCAGTAAGCAGAACAACACGCAGCCTGTTTACGACTCAATCACCGTCAAACAGCTTTTAATCAAAGTCATTCTTGAAAAGCTCTAATTGGAAGTTTATGAGTTAGTGACCTTGGGGCTTGTGCTAGCCGATGGAAATAAGCTCTGCATATGGTCGGAACTAAAGAGAAGGCGGGTGATTTACATTATAAATTTCAAGTAGGTAATAATAACTTAGCGATTTGTTGCTGGCCATAGATTCACAGAACAATGAGTTCACTTTAAACTATTCTAGTCATGAGACAGTCATTACATCGACACATCAGTTGAGCCTTCTCTCACTGTCAGTATTACCATTCCATTTTTGGCGACCAATCAGATTGGGCCCCCCGGTTTATTTTGGGACTGTCCTCTGCGTGATTTGTGATAAACTGTTTGAGTAGTTCTGCATGTAAACAATATTACCCAAGCTTCAGTGTCGAGCTGCAGAGATCTTTAACTGTTGTCGTTCGGCATAGCGGAAGACTGAGTTTGAAAGACAAGTTGCCGCTCTGACTTCGAGTTTGGTAAGTTGACGTTAAATACGTTATTCGCTATAAGAGTCTTATTGGAGTATTCCTATCACGCGACGCGAGACGTGCTTTGCGACATTCTGATATTCATCGCTCCTTCACTCAATCTCGATCAAGGTCATCTCCGACTGCGGTAAAATGGATGAATGCACTTCATTCATTTGTCTCAGCGCCGATATCTAGTCAATAATGCAGCCTTGTAAGACGCCATTCAGTTCGCAGGCGGTTCACAGATGTAGCTGAGTTCTCTTTAGAATCGATCTCTCCAGCTGCATCTACCTTCCTAAGGGCGTAAACTTATCTATAAGAACACGAGGAGCTGACTTCCTTGTCAGCTACTTTCACTTAAAGGCAAGGGCCCCTCATATTATAACAGTTGTGGTCCTTCGATGCGCATGAATAACGGTGAGTTTCATTTTTGCATTTTAAATGTCTTGGTGTCCGGTTTGATCTAGCCGGAAACCACAGGCGATGTTTCGGAATGGAGTAACAATCATTGACCAGAATAAAATCGAGAAGCAAACGTCCTTCCTCTCCCTACCTCCCCCTCCCCCCCCCCCCCCCCCCACTCGAAACCAACAAGGCCAAAACGCGCCATTTTTCCTACCGGGGTGGGGGAGGGAGGGGGATGAATTTTCAAGATAGTTTTGTCCAATATTGAATTGTCTACATTGCAATGTGAATGACCAAACATGAACAGAAGCTCTGACAGGAATCGAGAGCAAAATTTTGTTTGAAAACCGCCGTTCTGGCATGCAATGCCAGGAATCTGCTTGGAGTAATTTTCACGCCCCCATTTTAAGTTGGGAAACAGGTGGGACAAAACACAACCCCAGCCTCAAGGGGTACCTCTTTTTCTTCAAGGAAAGAGCACTCAGAGATGTCACCGGACCCCTTGACATGCTATCTTTAGGGAAGTAAGTAATGTTTCGTTGAGACCGCTGCTATAGATAATGCATTCCATTGATCAAGGGATACTGTAATTTCAAGCAAAATAATTGCGTTTTTGGTAAGTTGCTAAATAATGTTTTACATTTTTATTCGATAATAAATACCTTAATTAAGAGCGTGTCTCCGTAAAAACCGACCAGTGATTTCGGATCAAAAAATCGATTTCCCTTATATTCTGGGATATTAAAGTCTTTACCTAATTAGTTACAAAAATGCATTTTGTTTGACCGAAAATGCGAAATATAATTTTTTACGAATTTTTGAATTTTCGACCGATTGGCACTGGCGCCATAGCCTTTGAAACTGCAAAAATCGCCTACATTGCCGGCGCTACAGAAAACAAACAACTCGTTCAAGAAGCACGTTTGTCTTTTTAATACACGGATACACCACTCTAGATGTCCTAGCCATATCACAGTTCCGAATTATTTATTCATTTTAAAGGCAAGAATCTTTTTTTCTTGCACGTGTTATCGGCCTTCCATCAAAACACGAAAATAGCTCAACTTTGAGGGCAGTTTAAAAAAGTGTGGCTCCTGTCTGAACTTTGCTATCTGTATTAATACAAACTAGAAATGATAGTAAAACGTAAAAAGGAATAAAATTTTTTTGCTCTTTACGTTTTCGAACTTGACCGCCGTTTGAATTTACAGAAATTTTGAAGACCTGATAATTAACGAACACTTGTCTTGTCGCTTTGCTCGTGAAAGTCCAACTTCACTTGATGGTTTGATGGATCTTGTAACGGTGTTTAATGGTCGCCAAAATCCCCCGATTCAAAACTACCGAGCTTCGGTTGTTGCCGCCAATGTAACGGCTAGCATGATGACACCGCTGGCCTACAGCGGGCGCAATACTGATCCCAGAAAGCCTTGGAGGATAAAATCTAATTACATATATCGTAACAGATCTCACCTTAGTTCTTTTTCATTTTAAGGTTATTTCTTAATCATTTGAAACTATATTGACCGATTATTTCGCGTTTATACCTGTTTTGTTGCAATGTTATCTGGTTTGTAAAATGTCGTATCCGCGAGCGTGACTGGTTCGTGACACCCGACCTTGAGGTCTTTGCTAAAAATAGTTTTTCATTAAGATCGACTCCTCAAGATATGGCAGTAAAATTTCTTGGGCAAATAAAACTAATTTGTTCGCAAATGTGACGCGATAAGACGCTAACAAAGCGATTTAGCCCGGTTATCTATTTGAAATGCTGTATGCGTAGTTGTATGCGTGACTTTGTATTTCATTCCCAGTCCTCGTGGACTGGACACCAACCCGGGCAGGGGGGGGGAGAGGGGGTACTTGGGTTGATGTTTGCTGGGTATGTGTGCCGCTAGCCTGTGCCAGGCTCTCAGATAGTATAGTGCGGACGTATTTTAAAACGAGCAAAGCAAAAATAAGACGGACGCGACTTGGGAAAGGGCGCGGTGGCGGCGAGAAAAATGGGAGAGAGAGCCTGTTAGCATTTCTTTAACGACCCTCTTCCGCCCATTTTTGTCACGACTGGATTCGGCTGTCAAAACTGTTAACACTTCAATTAGGTACAATAATAATTCTCAAGTTTCTCGCGCGAGCATTTCGCGTGACGCGAACTCTCTTCTCTCTTTATTCTTTATTGATCTTCTTTCTTTATTGATAAATGCGAATGTGTGGAAATTTATGTCTTCGAATTCGTTATCCTGTGAGAGCATCCAGTTTTTTCGGCTCTAGTTTCTTGTTTCACCCGCTGAAGCGACGACCAGAAATACATCTGCTGTTCGCAGGCTACGGATTCGTCATCGGCGTCTGCGAATCTCGCAATCGATCATTCAAAGTGCTACATGTTTTATAGTAATAAAAGGGGGCGGTAAGTTTTTTCCTCTGTTGTGTAGGTTATGCTCAGGAAGGTTGTACATTTTCACTGAGCAAATGTGATTTTAGCGGCTTGTTTCACACTGAGAGGTCATGGCACACATATCGATTTCCTGTGGCGTTTGTTTCTGGTCGGCAGGATTTGCCCTCTGAGGATAGCGTGAGTATCAAGCCTTCGTAAGGGGCTAGTGGAGGGGAGATTCCCTTTTTCCCCAGAAAACGCCTGATACTCAGGCTATCTGAGGAGAGAGCATTTTCTTTGACCTCTTCTGAACGTAGAGCTTTTTATTGCGGCTAAATAAGGGTTTTAATTTTCTCCAAAGTGCCTTCTGGATCTGACTAACTAAGTGATTTTCTTTAGTCCGTGAATGTAATGTTTTTTTTGCAATGTTGTATCACGCTGGGCCAAGCTCGTCAGTTTTCTTTGCAGAATGTTAAATTATCACGGATAGTGATTTACAGATCCAGAATTATAAGAATGAAGTGCAGCTTAAACTTAAATTAAGGTACATCAACTAAGGAGAATTGCATGTGACTCAGTATAAACTCCAGCAGCTTAGTGTTTCTCTTATAACAGTGTGAGTCTTTTGACTGGAGCGCGTAGTTTCGCCCTTGGTAATAGCTTTTTGAAACTTAACAGTCCTTGGACTGTTTTGTTATTGCCACTTTGTGATCAGCTAGGACTCCGGACTACCGAAAACAATTTCGCACTTTCCTTCTCTCGCTTTCTTCTCGTCCTCCTCTCCCTCTTCACCGATGCCAATAGCTGCGGCCGAAAGTCCAAGCTTTTTAAATTCAGTGTTCCACTTGGTCTCGCATTATAGATATCAGCGGCGAAACGACTATTATCGTAGAGTTCTCTTGGGTTAGAGCAGCTTTAGCCAAGCGTGGGAATAGCTGAAAGATTAAACTATTGCCGAAACCGGTGTGCATAATAGCGAAAACATCTTTACCGCGAGCCAAGTCGCAGACACTCGTCAAGCCTGAGATCATGGCAAAAAAAATAACGCCGGCTCTCAGGTTAACACTCGTCCAAAGCACAAGACAACGCGGATTCTTCAAGATTACACGCGTGATTCGCGTTGGCCATCTTGGTGATGACAAACTGATGACCACGCTACTAGGTGATGATGTTAACTGTCACAATTGACCAATCAGAGGGTATATCAGGAGCTGATATACCGGAACAGGCCGTTAAAAAAATGCGTACAGGCTCCACCGCCCTGTCTCTCCCCAGCCCCCGCACGTTTTTCGCATTTCTTTTTACTGAACGACTTTTCACCACTATCTCGGAGCCTGGAACAGGCTAGTGTGCCGCTGGCCTCTCAGAGCCCCCACCCCATTTTAGTGTATTTTTCGGCCAATTATAGACCCCATCTTAGTCACATTTTGGAAAATGTAATTTTTGCGATCCCAACTTAGTCAC
Organism: Porites divaricata; assembly: GCA_038088405.1. Classification (NCBI taxonomy): domain Eukaryota; kingdom Metazoa; phylum Cnidaria; class Anthozoa; order Scleractinia; family Poritidae; genus Porites; species Porites divaricata. The sequence continues at coordinate 9,434,008 of JBBMOI010000008.1, read as the reverse complement.
TTTCTATTTATGCATCTACCTTGTCAATCCTTTAAAAAGCCGGGCAATGCAAGCTTATTGTTAAATTTAATAAACAACTTTCTGATCTTTTTAACCGAGAATCTTTCCATTTTGATTCCCTAGTTACCCCCAAAATTCGAAAATTTGAGACCCCATTCTAGTAACTCTATTAAAAATGCGACCCCATAATAGTCACTCCAGTCGTGAAAATGCGACCCCATCCAGCGGCACATCCCCATTAGGCTCTTGTAAGGGAGTACCCCCCCGGGACACCAAGTAGACAAGGGGTAGCAATTTCTTCATCAAAGTTTTCCTTCTCGGACTTGGGAAATTCTCCTTGAAGAGATTTTCGAGGTCCGAAATATTCAGTATGTACGTTGAGAAAATGACAGGAAAATATATATAACGAACCACTTAAAATAAGAACTGATATTCGTGACAGGGCGGGTCTGTTCCTTTGTGTGAGATATAACTGATCATAAAATCTGGGCTGCAACTGGCTCAAAACTGGCGCCCTTTAAGAAGGTGTCGATATCTTCTTCATTTAGGAGCAATGAAAAGCTAAAAAATGATCATAATTCCTACTCGGTCAGGTAGGCTTTCTACTGCGCTTCTTGCGTTTGCACTTGCTTTTGAGGAGCAAGTATTGGTACAGTTGGTTATTGCGCGGCCTGCTATGGGAGAAGTCCCGAGGTCGATCTCCAAATGTGACCTCCAGTCCTTTTTTCGTCTTCTTTCCTTTCCGTGCTACATATTAGCCTGAAGGCGGACGAGGGCTGTGAAACCGCGGGGAGATTGGGGCGGGAGCAATGATCGTTCGCGCGACAAAACCGCCATGCTACGCAGGCTAGGTTATATTTACAAAGAAGTTCTGGATTTTTGCTTTATGTTAAATTTGCACGGAATATTTTTACAAACTTTTTCTTTTTTCTGCATCCAGATTTCTAGTATTCTTGAAAGTCATTTTAATATTAATCGACATTTCGCTTTTAGTAGAGTAGATGCACGTGACTCAGGAAACAACGCGAAAATTTGACAATAAAGAAAGAATCATCGACAACGGCATACTATGAGGCAGGTGGAATGAAGAAACAGACATGGAAAAAGAAATATGCATTACTGAAGTAATAGCGCCAAACGTTGGGGATCAACGATTTAGATCATGCCCTACAACAAAAATCCTTCCAGTGCCTTACTTGCTCTTCTACAGGCATAAAAATATGCGCTAACAAGAAACCTTAAGACCCAGGTTCTTAGTCTTAATGCTTACCGCTACCTGATGGAAAAGCTACAAAAGCTACATGAGCTCTTCGGATGCATAATTATGTGACAAATAAAGAGGGCAAGAGTTCACGTTTCGTGGCCACGGCCCAGTACGTTAGCCCTTGGGAATCATTTTATAGAACTGTACACATTTTTATTAGCTTTATTGGGTTTTATTACCTATACATAATTACGTAGAAACATTTTAAAAAAATCCTCGACGTGTTAGTCCAGTCCAAGATTTTCGGCGCAACAGTGGGGCCTGGAACGAACTTTAGTAGCGTCACCTCATTCTCTCTTGGTAGCGTTTTAGCGGATTCTCAATTTCCTTCTCTAAAATGTGTCGAATCAATTTTTTCAATGCATCTACGTTAAACTAAAGAAGTAAATTTATCGATGTATGACGATTCAAAGGCAATTACATCTAACAAACAGCGGAAAAAAATTTGAATGTCACGAAACAACCGTGTCACGCTCGCGGCCAGCAACGAGTGCCATTACTTTGATCACAAACAAGACAAAAAATGCCGTTGGAGGACTAATGTTAAGAAAACCAATATTTGTATAGGAAAAGCGATTGCTTCAGGCACAATAGTTTCCTCCACAAACCAAGAAGGACATTACAAACAGCGAAGTTAAAGGAGAAGAATAACAAGGCAAGTGTTCGTCATATGAAACTCAAGGGGTACAAATAGTCTTTAATTGAATTTTGAGACCACGCCCCTTTCGGCGCCTCACTAAAATCGGGTGCGATTTTCGGATATTTTATCGTCGTGCTCATTCTGTATACTAAAAGTACTCAATGTACCACTGGAATATTTAACTATGATATCATGGCTTTCCATTTTGCTATTTTCTTACTCCAAAGTAAAATTTTACCCTCGTCATTTTTCAATTTTCCCGAGCGGTTCGGTCAAAATTAACAAGGCGTTTGTGATCAAAACACGACCGAGCGAGGGATCTTGGGCGATAACTCTTTTACGCAAGCGCGAATTGAAAATGAACCGCCTAAATCAAAGAGAGGAACGAATTTCCTTTGTTTTGATATGTAAAACGTCTAACAAAAAGCAGATTTGAGCCCGTCAAATGGCCTCTCAAAATAGCTACATCCTGCTCCTTGTGATTTTTGCCAGTTTTCCAAGCGTGAAAGGGTAGCAAAGCAATTGGCAATGCGGATGGTACGGGAAGCAACGGTTCCTTCATTCCGACACGAAATGAACAAGTAAGTGTGCCTATTCAATATTATCGTACTTCTCTGAGCCCTTTATCTCCGTTTGAAGGTACGTTTGGCTCAGATACTGAGGCCTAGGATGTGGATTGATACAAAAGTACTATACGTCCAGCCGTGAAAATATTGTCAGGTTAAAATCCGATTTGCGTTTTGAGTCAATAATTTCCTATAATATTAACTTTCCGGGGTCCACATTTTATATCTTTCAGCTTTCTCATTTATACATTATGGCAAGAAGAATAAAAACGCAGAAATCGGTTACGAGTCCGCCACAGTCGCTGTCGTGAAAATAATTTTTGAAGAATCTGGTGTTAGCGATGTTGTTGTTAACAGCCGTATTCTAAACGTCTTCAAAAAGAAGTTTTCAGTACTGCAAACGGCTTAAAGACGTGCGAGCAAGGCAGGAGGAAAATCACTGGCAAAGTTGTTGAATGGATGGAAAACCGGACCGAAATATAAATTCGAAATTTACTACAGCGTAGTCTCGCCACTCTTCTGTATCTTCGCGAAAACCTTTGTTACAGTAGTGAATTTTGATCCTTTTCTTCTCGTTATCGACCTCGCGAATTTCAATTTCACACAGTTGGTTGTCCTTTCTCATTTTTTTTTTTTTTTTGTTCTTAGCTTTAAACACTGGTAAATACTCGTCAATATACCTCAATACCTCACTCCGCCATTTCAAATTTAGCAATGCTGCCTTGAACTACGCATACGCAGTGAACGAGTGCTTCATGTATGATCACTGAATATCAAATGTCCGTCGATGTATTGACATGAGTTTGATATGAATTATCTTGTCTTCGAATTTCTGGAAATTCAAACGGCGGTCAAGTTCAAAAACGTCAAGAGCACAAAACTTTTGTTCCTTTTTACGTTTTACTATCATTTCTAGTTTGTATTAATACAGATAGCAAGTTTCAGACAGGTGCCACACTTTTTTAAACTGCCCTCAAAGTTGAGCTATTTTCGAGTTTTGATGGAATGCCGATAACGCGTGCAAGAAAAAAGATTCTTGCCGTTAAAATTTATAAATAATTCGGAACTGTGATATGGCTAGGACATCTAGAGTGGTGTATCCGTATATTAAAAGAAAATCGTGCTTCTTGAACGAGTTGCTTGTTTTCTGTAGCACCGGCAATGTAGGCGATTTTTGCAGTTTCAAAGGCTATGGCGCCAGTGCCAACCGGTCAAAAATTCGAAAATTCGTAAAAAATTATATTTCGCATTTTCGGTCAAACAAAATGCATTTTTGTAACTAATCAGGTAAAGACTTTAATATCCCAGAATATAAGGAAAATTAATTTTTTGATCCGAAATCAATGGTCGGTTTTTACGGAGACACGCTCTTAACATTGGACTGTTAGTAGATAAAGTCTGACAGAAGTAGAATACAAGTTAGTCACGGGATTTGTGATAAATCGCATCCCTTACGAGTCTCTGTATCTGCTTACTTGCAAAACAGACGCAAAGAACTGCACTCAACTCGCATATGTTCTCAAACTTAGTATTCAAATGTTTCTCATTATTTCCCTGAAGTATAAAGGGAGACCGCCAGTCGTTAAAGGTTTGGGTATTGTTTGCGAACTGGATGTAAAAAGGCTTGGAAAAGTTTGTTTAACAACGTTTCCGAATTAATGGCGGCGTGACGGGAGTCAGGAACTAGTCGGACGCTCGATCAATTGAATGTGAGTCCACTCTTCTAATTGAACCCGAATTAGACGAAAAAGCCATTTTACGAAAAAACTTGCCAGCTTTTTTGCCATACCTTCCATGTGTGCTAAAACGTTCAAAGCGGCGCAAAAGGAGTATTTCCGTATTGAAATTATTTAACACATTAACGGGCTTCATGCTTGATGAGTTGTTGACTACTATTTGCATAAATGCGTGAATTCGAAGTAAACCCAGCAGCGCCATATCCCATGGAGAGAGGCCAGTATCATACTTGGCTCCGAGGCTAAGGGTTAAAAGGAAAAGCAAGAGAAACTTAATTTAGATTTAGCAGGTTAATTTATATAATTATAGTTTTTTTTTTCATCATACGTTCCTCAACTTATAGCTTCCCCGCAGACGTCCTGTGGGGTTTGTTCGTCTGTGACGCACGTCTGGGGCCAAGTATGTATTTAATAATTCGGTGATGACCTTAGCATTTTGTTGAATTAAGTGTCAGAGGTAAATATAATTCACCTTTTTATTATTGTTTTCTTTCTTTATTTTTCCTATCACTCATCCTGCCGTAACGATCAGTTCACTGCTCTAATTTTAAAATTTGGTATTGAAGATTTCACTGAACACAGATCAAGGTCTACTAAAGATTCGGCGTGCCCTTACTGGTGAGTCGCTGTGGTTTTGCCTTCACAAGGGTTTCTTATCAGAGGTTAGCCATTTTTAGCAAATTACGAACTAGGGAGTGCTGGCAAAGAACGAGGGGAAAATAATTGGGAGGGTCATTATCATTGTATTTGTATAAGACATGCACGTATAGACAGTTCATAATACTTCAGTTTTTGTTGACCTTGTTGGAAAGGATATTTTTGATCTTAGAAAATCGTTAAAAAAAGAAGAAGAAAGGGAATATAAGGAACGAAAACGAGGCGTACGTTTTATCGAACATTCTTTGTTGTAGTATTTGCGAGCAGCGAGAAAATTAAAATTCGCGTCACAATAATTATGTTAAGATTGAACTTTATTTAGACCTGGACGGCTTTTAAGCCTCCCCCCCTCCCCCCCTTACTCAAAAGTTGAATAACCGTTCAAGCTATGACTGTTAGGGAATACATTTGATTGATTCCAAATTTCGTATCCAAGATGGCGGATCCTCAATGACATCGTCATCACAACACTGCTGAATTCGCAATTTTAATTTATTTATTACGGTCCTTCTAATTACGTATGCCATTCTGTCATTCGAATTATGTTTAAAAGTTAGCCGGAAATGATGAGTATATTATTCTATGTTACTTTTTATTTGGCTGCATCATGAGTGGTTTGCAATTATAGAAGGGGACTGGCGGAGGGTGTGCAAGTATGCGCTATTCAATTTAAGGTTCTCCCCTACCCTACTTCCTTTTCATTCTGTCCACCATAATCGATAGCATTTTCTATATTAAAGAACTGCAGGTGAGGAATATAACCTTTTACATTTTGTTTCATTTTTCTCAATATTGATTGTCTTTAATGTTTTTGTTCCTATAGAACAAGTGCTTTATATCCTTGTACCAGCTTAATGAATTCAGCCATACACTGGACAAAACAATAGGCCATTTCCGAGTTCCAAAAAGTTTCACTTTCAAAACGAGGCTAAGTGCGAAACCTTTGTTGTGGAAATGAGTTTTAATTATGATGCAAATAAAACTCATTTCCCCTACAAAGGTTTCTCACTTAGCCTCGTTTTGAAAGTGAAACTTTTTGGAACTCGGAAATGGCCTATTGATTTGCACCAAATTTTCTCTGGTGCGAATTTGTGCAAACTGAGAGATAAATCTGTGCAAATGTGGTAAATGCCACATGTGCATAGCTATTTGCATTGGGGTGTAAATAGGTATGCAATCAAATCCCATTTTCCGTCAGGATACATTGCGTTTTCCCGAATTTTGGTCAAACTGCTCGGATCCAAAAAAATACCCTTCCAGACCAGAAAATCACCAGAGGCCAATTCCTGTCAGATACAGAAAGCGTAAGTGAAACGCTCTATAGACAAGAGTATGTTAAAAAGTTGGATACAGTATCCCGAGAATACAAAACAGAGGGAACGTCGTCAACCTTTGCCCTCCCCCCTCCCCGTCCTTTTCCTTCAATCTCCTTCTACATCTTCTTTTAAAGTGTCTCAATCGTTGTAATGTTGAAGAGATACTTTAATCTACCTAAACATTGTAAAACGCATGTACTAAGATTAAATAGAATCCCGGAAGAGGTTCTACTGAATAACGAACCTCAAAGGTGTACAAAGGAGGACCGTAAATGTCTTAAAATAATAGCCTCCTTGAATAAGAACATGTACTTTATTTTTTCTTGTCACGAAATGCTGAAGACGAGAATGGGCAGTATGGGGAAAGGTAAAAGAGGAATTTAAAACTGTTCAATATTTTATTTATTTTTATTTATTTTCCAGGTTTAACCGTTACCTGATTGTTTGATTTCTATGGAGTTTTGCTGGTTTGCAATCTGTACCATATTAGCCTTCATACCATGGATATCAGCAGAAGAAAAGTTGTTATATCAAACACCAATTGGCAATCTTTGGGGAGGCTGGGAAGCTACTACTAATGGATTGTCCTCTTTCAAAGTAATTAAACTAGTATTTGTTGTTTTATTCAGTATCCAGATTATAAGCATCCCATTTGTCAAAGAGCAGCTTTCTTATGGTGGTCATGCAGGGTGCATCATAGTATCCCTCCCTCACTCTCAAATGAAGGACACCCCCGTAGGCCGGGCACCTCTCTTAAAGTACAACGGACTCTTAAGAGAGAGTCTCCCTAAAACCGGTCCACTACGTTTCGGGTCGGAAAATAGATTTCCTTTAAACTTTGCCCATGAATATATCTTAGTCCAAAAGTAATTGAAGCCGCATTAGTTTTTGAAAATATTTCAAAATAAAGTTTTTCGGGAGCAAAATCACTTCAGCACCCGACGGCCAAATTTTTGCAGTGACAAAGAGTAAAAATAGCGCATATTGCCGAGTTCACCACTTCAAAGTTTTGCACTTTCAACGATTTTTTTCACTTCCTAGGATTAACTTGGTCCTTAAATGATGTAAAGCAGACAATTTTGGTCCTTCAAAAGCAACTCATGTCTACTAAATATTTTTGGATTTACACCCACTTTGCCGTAGGCGGGAAAGGGCTCAAAAATGCATATTTTCATCCTAGCACTCTGCAAAATCCCCACGTCTTCTAAACAAAATGTCTTTACAGACCAACAAAGGGAATGTCCAAAAACATAGAAACATAAAAATATATTGTGATTTTAATGATTTATCAGCTCAGCCGATCGACGAAATATGCCTATTTTCTGTTATGACTGTTTACAATACACGATGGAAGGTCTTCATCCAAAGCCGCAATAACACAATAAGTCATTAAATGTATCAAGTATTTTAAACTTTTTGTGACTTTTGACTCAACAGAACATCATTTAGGGAAGGAAATCCTTTAAGCCGAACGTATTAATACTAACAAGTGTACCTGTTTACAGCGCTCGATCCGATCCAGTCGTCTTCGCTGTGTACACAAAACTGATGTCACATGATGGCGCTTGTCACGCATTCCTGTATCTGGAATCGTTACTCCGCGAAAACATTTTTCAGGCTACAATCTTGGACAAAATAAATGGAAAACCCTGCCCCCCCTCCCCCCAACTCAAAGATGGGAAAATGGCGCGTTTTTGCCCTTCGCGCGGCTTCATCCTTGATTTGGGGGGGATGGGGGTTTGCTGTTCCATTTTATTTTGTCCAAGATTGTAGTCTGACGAAAATTGAAAGGCAATAAATTGTCTTATCAATAGAGTATTCTATTATATTTATTGCTGTTTTCGTTGACAAGCTACAAATTCAAGAATCATGCATGCATAAGTGCCTTTTGTGCATTAACAACCTGGGAGGGTGGGGGGATACTTGAGTTAAAGTTTGCTGGGCATGTGCCGCTGGGCTCTTAGCCTGAGATCATGCCCTCTCCCTATTAGCCCTTTATGTCTCTCACGGGAAGAGGGCATGATACATTTGTTTGTCGGATCACATGTAAAAATGCCAGAATCTGGACTTTTTCCTGATTGGATAGGAAACAATACGAATGATTTGCGCCGTTTCGATTGGCCAAAATGCCGCCATCCGTTAGTTGTTGTTAATTGATTTCAGTCTGCATTTTTGCTTGCGTAATGCGGCAGTGAATACACACGCGAGTTCGTTATGAAATTTCTGCCGGCTCAGTTTTCTTGAATTTGAAGAATGCCTAAATAGAAATTTCATCCTTGAAATATTTTCCATCTCATCCACGCTTGGAAATTTTTGTGCCAATTTTGGCCAAGTTTAGTGTCCCCGTTTCCCCAGTCCTCTTTTTTGAAATTCTGCGCGGCCATATCGCCAGCCCGCCAAGAGCGAAAATCGGTCAGGCTTTATCGCCATGTGCGAGAGAACTGGTACTAATAAACAATGTTTTGACGAGCGAGATAAAAGCTGCGAAGAAAGAGCTTTTCATCGGTACCTTGCATGCCTTGTCTTCGAATATTTTGAGACTAGCCTTATCTTGCGAGGTTCTTGAGAGAAAAGTCTGGCTGGAGTAAGCTTTGGAAAATGTTTTATATCTGCTGTTTGGTTCCCTTATCTCAAAAACGGAAACGAGGAAAACATGAAGAAGGTATTTATCCTTTGTTTTGGTGCTTTAGTTGCTTAAGTTTGAAGCTTACGCGCATGAATGTTTTTTACAAAAAATACCATTTTTAGGTCAATTAGGTTCACATCACGCTTGTTAATGGGTGTACTAACAGGTTTTGGATGACTTGCGAGAAGCAAGAAAATCACTCCCCCGCTCCGAGGATATCCTTTTCTCAGTAAAGCCATTTCTACTTGGTGAATTGTCAGGACAAAATGCTAACCTTCGTGGCAGATATTAATAAACAGCGAGGAATTCTGTTCGTCGAAAAGTGGGAAGTTACAATAATACATCATGTCATCGTCAAACAACACCAGTTCAGCCACGTTCAAGTGTATTTGAGGTCTCTTCTTTGACATTAAAACACCCCCACCAAACAAGAAAGGTGTCGCTTCAAACTTCTTAATGAAGGTAAGTTAAAGTTATCGACGCGAAGTTCTTAAAGAAGGCATTATGAAACTTAGTTGTTACTAAAGAGATCGATAATTAGGACAACAATCGATATACAGAACAGAGCTGCTGCTCCAAATGACATGATGTCTACTGAGCTGAAGTATTACTGTATGAATAGTTTAACTTGTGTTCATTTCATTTATTGGTTTGAAATTGCAATTTCTAATGTTTTCACGCTTCTTCAATGCCGTTATAACCAGCCGTAGTTCGTCTGGCTTCACGTCGCCATCTTGAATTTGTCTTTTGTTAGGAACCAGGCTTCGCACGGTCCCGAAAAAAGTTGGCCCGAATTGAACCAAAAATTTCCAAGCGTGATCGTAATACTAAAAATTCACCGATCATTTGAATGCAATTTGATACCGGCTACAAGTTACAGAAGCGACAAACGGGTTCACTTTTCAAATAATCAATTCAGGAACGGAATCTTGACCTGGCTTGACTGTAATTCTTCCTTCAGAAACCTGCGAATTATTCTGAGCGATCTTCGCTTTCACACCAGCTGTCAGTTCGTGAAATATGGTGCTTCAGCCTAATTTTTTTTTCACTGCTTTCGGTACAGAACGAAGTCAACGAGCTTTAACCAGTAAATTCTTTATTATTTGTAGCTGTTAAATAAAGGTACGGCAGCTCCAGCTAGCAGTATTTCATCACAAAAACAACACATTTAAAATTTCTTTTTTAGGAAGCGCCATCTGAACATGGGCGAACTTAAAAATTTTGTTTTCCCTAAGATTGATTTCAAAAGAGACATTATTCGCGTCAAAATTTGATTCCTACGGTTTCCCTTATGGTAAACGCTTATTGTCTAATAACATGACAGGTCAAGCAGACGTTACATTATGTAAATTAGGGGGCGGTTGACGGCTTGTGAAATAAATGTATCAGGCGTTATTTTTTTCCCTCTCGAGCCAAAGAAGCAAAAAAAAAAAAAGAAAAAAAAAAATAACGCCTGATCTCAGGTTACTGGGCTCTCAGAGCCCCTACCCCATTATAGTCTATTCTGTGGCCAACTATAGACTCCATCTTAGCCACTTTTGGGCAAATATGTAATTTTTGCGATCCCAAACTGAATTAGTCAATACCTATTTTAATGTATTGACCCATTTTTTAGATTTAATGAAGAACACTTTACTTGTCACCTACAGTACAAACATTCTCGTACGTTTGCTAACCGTGAATATCAAGAACTGTCGTACTCTAAAAAATCCGAAAATGTGCGACCCCATTCTAGTCAATCCGGTCGTGAAAGTGCGACCCTTTCCAGCGGCAATCCCCAGTAGCCTCTTAAAAGGAAGTACCCCCTCCCCCCCCCCCCCCCAGGGTTAACAATAGTCTAGTGGCCCGCAAGCAAACATCCCCCTTGATATTATTTTACATTTGAAACCAAGTTATTATACATTTGAAACCAAGATGCCACCTGTTAGAGAATATGCTTGATCCCGACGATTTTACGGAAAAATAATGGACTGTGAACTATGCTGGTTTACCTCGTTTAGCGCTTTCGATTTCTTTCTAACTCACTAATATATAGATTTAGACAGGGCTAAAAGCGCAGCTCTCGTTGACATACTTGAAGTTGTACTACCTCCAACAAAAGATAAAATCGTCTGATGCTAACCTGCGACGGCAACGAGAATTACAAAAACAAAACAACAACAACATGTCTAATTAGCGAACTAAGCTTTCCGCCCTATCGGAGGGGGTGGGGTATAGAACAAAGTGTTATACTGGGAGACTCCGCCCTGATCGTCCAAGCCATTATCCTTTTGTATACCATTGTTAACTGAAGAGGTGCGCCTTGAGGAGCAGAAAGCTCACAACACAGATCGCACACGAATGTTTACCAAAGCCGAGTGGCTCAAGCTCAAAATTACAAATTTAACGATTTTTGTCGCAATATTTTTCTAACAAAACAAGAGAAAAAAAGAAAAAAAAGACTATACATACTAAGACGATGGGGAACCTGGAGAAAGAAATGGCAGCGATGCTGCGGTGGAAACAATTGCTGCCAGATGTGCTCTGATGTATGATGAGTACAATCTTTGCGAGATGGCTCACAGAAATCAACTCTTTTTCCTTCAAAAGCAATTTGCTTAGGTAAATTTACAAGCTTTCTGAGATTTTATTTGGCACAAGAACCTCGAAATCTGATCTTCTTCAAAAGATAACTGAAATGGTTGTAGAGTGCTCTTGTATTGAAAAAGATTGTTGGAAAAGACGCGAGAAGAACGAAAACGACTCTACCTTGATGAGCTTGTACCCTAGCTATTATTACTAATTTTTCTTCCGCGGGCTCCCTGTGAATTCACTGCCCTTCAGGAAAATCGCTAGAATTTGAAAATAAGGCATTATTAATAACTAAACACTTTTTGTAAAGAATGAGTATTAGCGAAGCTCTCGCACGTGCGAAAGAAAAAATGGTAACCTGTACATGCGAGAAAATGTGGTAATAACGTGATCGTGCGTTCGGCCGTTCCCCCATACTACCACTACACTGACGCCGATAACAGAGAAAGAGCTACAGCGAAATACAAAACAAGAAAGAAAAAGGAAGTAGACGAAGTTCATTGCGAAAGAAAAATTCAAAGCTGCGATGAGAAAATGACAAATGTTAGCGGCGAGCAAGGTTAAAATGAGCAGCAGTGAAATAAAAAAATGGAATGTAGGAACATATACGATTTTTCCTTCGTTGAAGTCATGCAAAATAATGGCAAAGAAATGTACAAAAAATGTGCTGCATGTGCAAAGTTTTTTTCGCTCAAAGCCCTATTGATTTTTGGGCATTTCTCGTTGCCGTCATCGGTTAGCATTACACCGTTTTTACTAATTCTTTTTTCTGGGGTACAATTTTGAGTATATTAACGAGAGCTGCGCTTTTTAGCTAGTGTACAAGATATTAGTCAAACCAGAAACGGAAGGAATAGAGTCAAAATCGAAAGCACTAAATGAGGTAAACCACCATGCCAGTTATAAATGCAGGGTAACCTAATTTCAAAGATACAGTACAGTATTTGTTCTAGAATAATAGCAAGGGGGATGTTTGCTTGCGGGCCGCTAGACTGTTCACTCACTGTCCCTTATCTTTCCGAAAAATAGTCCAGATGTGCGGCCTTCTTGGGTCCGCAGCCCCAAAAGTAGATTTCATAATCATCCCTTGGCTAAACCCGGTACATTTGAAACCAAGATGGCCACCTGTTATGTGCTTGATCCCGACGATTTTACAGAAACATAGAGAACTGTGAACAGTCTAGCGGGCCTTCTGCCAACAAGCACACTCCACCTCTATCCCCAGCCCCACCCTGAGTCGGGGAGCTTGATGAGACCTGGAAGGTACTCGTCGGTTTAATTCCACGGGCTACCAGAAATATGACATATATTTAAAAAGATAATAAATACAAACATAAACGACAAACATTAAACAAAACAAAGTGAAAGCTCATAGCGACAGCCAATTGCAATTGTTTTATAAATACTAACCTGAATGGACAGGAGGCTGTTCTTGAAAGACTAAACAGTTACTATAATTGTTAGTGCACTAGGCACTTATACATGCATGATTCTTGATTTTGTAGCTTGTCAACGAAAACAGCAATAAATATAATAGAATACTCTATTGATAAGACAATTTATTGCCTTTCAATTTTAGTCAGACTAGCCTGAAAAATGTTTTCGCGGAGTAACGATTCCAGATATAAGAATGCGTGACAAGCGCCATCATGTGACTTCAGTTTTGTGTACACAGCGAAGACGACTGGATCGGATCGAGCGCTGTAAACAGGTACACTTGTAGTATTAATGCGTTCGGCTTAAAGGGTTTCCTTCCCTAAATGATGTTCTATTGTGTCAAAAGTCACAAAAAGTTTAAAATACGTGATACATTTAATGAATTATTGTGTTATTGCGGCTTTGGATTAAGACCTTCCATCGCGTATTGTAAACAGTCATAACAGAAAATAGGCATATTTCGTCGATCGGCTGTGCTGATAAATCGTTAAAATCACAATATATTTTTATGTTTTTATGTTTTTGGACATTCCCTTTGTTGGTCTGTAAAGACATTTTGTTTAGAAGACGTGAGGATTTTGCACAGTGCTAGGATGAAAATATGCATTTTTGAGCCCTTTCCCGCCTACGGCAAAGTGGGTGTAAATCCAAAAATATTTAGTAGACATGAGTTGCTTTTGAAGGACCAAAATTGTCTGCTTTACATCATTTAAGGACCAATTTAATCCTAGGAATTGAAAAAAATCGTTGAAAGTGCAAAACTTTGAAGTGGTGAACTCGGCAATATGCGCTAATTTTACTCTTTGTCACTGCAAAAATTTGGCCGTCGGGTGCTGAAGTGATTTTGCTCCCGAAAAACTTTATTTTGAAATATTTTCACAAACTAATGCGGTTTCAATTACTTTTGGACTAAGATATATTCATGGGCAAAGTTTAAAGGAAATCTATTTTCCGACCCGAAACGCAGTGGACCGGTTTTAGGGAGACTCTCTCTTAAGTGATGTTTTCTGCCCGTGTGCCCGTGTTTTTTTACACTCATTTGTTTTTTTAACTTCTAATTTGCATGTGCTGGGCACCATACTTTTGTTGTTTATCTGTACGCGATTGACTTTTCGTACTTTAGTATTAATTAAAGTATGTTTTTTATTTTCATCGGCTGACTAACAAGTTTGTCTCTTTCTTTGTTTATTTTTAGTGGAATTACGTTCCCAGGCCCAATCATTATACATTGTGTAGTTCGTTTCTCCAAGAACCGAAAAATTGGTTGCTAAGTACACTAATTGATGTTCAAAGTATTGATAGAGTGACCGTTTCCGTCAGGTACACAATAACTTCCTTTTGTTCCAGTCATCCCAACACGTTTTGTACGGAAACCATTGGAGTCTATGTATGGGAATCCGTGTCACAGGTCACAGCTGATTTGATACCAGATCCCCTGACAAGCAACAGTTCTTACCGAGAAATTGCTACTATCCGCGGTCAAGCTAGCGGCCAAACCATCTCTTTAGCACTTCAGCTAACAAAGAGATATATTGTTCTTGGATTTCTCGATCAAGGCGGCTGCAAAATTTTGTCTTCCGTCAGGATTACTTATAATATTTGTCCCGAAACAATACTCCACGACAGTTTGGTCAAATTAGGGGAAACAGTAGCTCCATCAAGTGTCTTTGAGTCCATCCTAGTGGAAGGGACATGTACTGCAGACTCATTCCATGTTCAGGGAAGTTTGAATGTTACCTGTGAAAGCATTGGTCAGTGGAAGGTTAGTCAGTTTGAAGGGAAATGCGTCTGTATTGAAGACAGGGAAAATGTTGGAGGGACGTGTACAGGTATGTCAAGATATCGATATGGTAATAACTCCCTCTCAGATTGGTCTTATCTGCTAGTTACTTGTGATATCTGGTAGTTATAGGATGATGGACATATGCTAGCCTGCGTCGTTATATAACGTTATATAACGTTATATAACTCCGATTAGTAAAAGAGAATCGTTTCGAATTTCCGTTCAAGCTGATTCGAGAGGCTAATCATGTGTGGCGCGTACTCAAATCCTGGTTCCACAGCTGGGGGGCCCAGAAAGAGGATTTCGGCCCTGTTTCGCGGACATACTTAACAAGAGGTTTTGTTCCGTCTGTGGCTAGGCCAGGCATGTGCTGGTTAATGGATATGTTTACCACCAATCTTCATGGGCCTCCAACTTGTACTGTTAAGTGGACAGGGAAATCGTAGGGAGAAAAAGTAATGGCTCAGTCTATTCCAAGCGTGCCCATCCCCCCGGGCATTTGTGGAGCATTTATCATCTTGCCGGTCCTGGTGGCGGGGATTTGTCAGAAAACCTCGTCGTTCCTTTTTCAATATTTAAGGAAAAATATAACTATTTAGATAGCTTTATAAAGAATATTTATAATACCTATGCTTTAAAACGATATATATATGCGTGAGTTTCGCTCCATCACCCTACCACACAGTTATTTTTGCATCCGTCTAAGAAATTGTTTCCCCCAATAGTGATCTGCTGGCCATGGAGGAAAAACAATCAATATATTTTTTGAAAAGTTTAAAAGAAAATACATTTTTTTTGTGCGTGAATTTTCGAGGCAGAAAGGCCTAGGAACACTCGAGATTTGTGAAAGCTAATACAAACTTCGACTATTCAACGGTTCCATCGTGGTAAGATAATATTCATGCAAAGGGCGTCGGTAGTTTTTTAATCATTCACCGTTTAATCAGATCAATGTGATCTTTCTTGCAATAATTATAACTAGCAACGATTTGCGTAGGGTGCTTCACGCGCGAGTTTGATGAGATTATTACAGATAATTTTCAATAAATATGGTCTTTATTACTGGAAAATCCAATTTCGGTGTTGTCCCGGGGTAGGGCATTTGCACGGTATTTTTAAGCCCCACCGTGGGGTTTTCGTACACATATGAACGCCCGGCCCCACCGTGGGGCATTTGCAGCTTTTCCAAAACAAAATGATAAATACCCGACAACTGCCTGGAGGGAATTGGAGGGGGAAGGGGGCGGGGGTGTGGGGGAGGTATGGGCACGCCCGAGTCATAAACTTAAAACAGGCATAAGCTCTTATAAACACTTATCAAGAACGCAAACTAGAGCGTAAATCTGATCTGTAGTCGCTTTTGAAACAAATTTTACCAAACTGTTTATATGTTTTGGAGGCAAGGGTGAAGAGATTGCCCCGCGACCGGTTACTGTGAAAGTGACAGACAGCCTGCGTTGTAGTCAGCCCACGGTGTAGAATGTCAGCGATGTGGCGACGTAGCAGGCAAAGTTTTAAGATTATAATACAGTCGAACCTCCACGTGCGACCACCTCTCGCAGGCGACCACCTTCCCCAAAACACCAAAAATGTCCTCAGTCAAAGCCTTATACTGGAACCTCTCGTAAACGACCACCTCCCGTAAGCGACCGCGACCACTTTTTCGGCTGAGAGTTTTACAATTTTCTATTGCTAAGCTTTCAACCTCCGCTAAACTGCCACTTGACACATGGTCTTACTAATCAGTGAAGTACTTTGTAAAAGTTGACAAAAAAGGAATTTATTCTTTGGCTGTCACAATTGTCTACACATCTATGACTGAGTCTATTAGTCCGATCTATAACTACTGTATTAAACATTACCCTTACAAAGGAGTCAGATTTCCAGGTTTCAGTTTAAGAAGATGAGTTTTTGATCTTCAGACGTTTTAGAAGTCACTTACACATTCAAGTAAAATTTTTCAACCACGAATTTATAACGCGCGAAATTAAGTGCACTTCCGAAATTGAACTGTCACATAGAATAGCTAAATGATTGTGTCAATAAGACTGCCAGTAATTGGCAGAGGAAAGTAAACTTTCATTTTTTTTAGAATAAATATACCCTGACTCCATAACAATTCCGCTCTTGCGGTCGTACTCTCGTAAGCGACCACCAAGCCTTTACATTTTGGGTGGGAGGGGAGGTTCAACTGTATATTGCTTTAGAATAAGTGAACATCCTTCTAAATTATAATTACTATTTTCCCTTTATTTCAGCTTGTTCACAGGGAACTTACAACGACGCAAAGGGACTTAACTGTACCGGTGTGTAACCAACCAATGAATCGACCGATGTGTATACAATTAATCAATTGATTCACTCATGTCAATAGTTTTGTACATGTAAGAAGCGAATCTTAAGAATAAGCAGAAGATTAGAGTTATAAATATGACATTTTTTTTATTTCATTATTGGCGGAATGAAATCTCTTTGTTGTGTTTTTCCTTTTATTTTCTTATTTAGCCGTCCCATCGCACCCGAGAAATGTTGTTACAGTTTTTGTTAGCCAAACTTCAGCTACGATAAACTGGATGCCTCCCAAGATAACTGGTGACCAAGTATTCTACGAAGCTAAATGTCAACGCACTTGCGAATTTGATGGCAAGGACTGTACTGAAGACATCTGTGGTGGTAATAACAACACAGGGTTCGTATTTATAAACAAAAGTTACGCCACTACATTGACGATTCCGGGGACAACAGGTTTGCTGTCCCCATTTGTGAACTACACTTGCAAGATCGTGGCCAAGAACAGAGTCAGTGAGGTAGCCGCAAGAAAACACAAGGTCGAAGCAAGAAGCACCACAATAACCTTCAAAACAAACGGTTCGGGTAAGTGACTGTGATAGTTAATGATGTGTGGGTACGGAAAAAGGTCTCGATCTTCTATATTCTTTTTGGGGAGTATAAGTTCGGAAACCGCTAAGGCAGCGATGACACGTTTGTTCCACCGTCCGGTGTATTGAAATTTACTGTCGTTGCTATGGTATTAGTAGTGTTATTGTTAATACATTTATAGGGAGTTTAAGCAGCGACGTTTTTGAGTGACGCACATCAAACGGAAGTGGAATTTTTGTACTCTTGACCGGTGATTTTGAACAAATGTTTGGGCAGATCGTCTTGGCAATACAAATATGGTAGCGTTAAGGTTTATTAAAGAGAAAAAGGCTTGACGTGCGTCGCTCAAAAACGTCTCTCCTTAAGCTCCCGAAATTTGCTTTGGTCACGACAGTTCCTGGTGCGCCAGAAGTGTTTGTCCAGCAAGCGGGAGTTAGTGTTACCGTGTTGTCATGGCAACTGAAGTGCAAAAATGGCATAATAAAGAAGTACACAGTGACGTATTTCATTGTGGGTGACAATTCTGATAAAGAAGTTTTGACTACAACAAAGACAGAACTACGGATTGAAGAATTAGTACAAGGGAAAACGTATGAATTCCAGGTAAGAAATGTAGTATTCAACTGCATCTGATCGGGTTACAACCCTCGGTTAATACTTGATAACCAGCTAGAGTGAACAAAATTTGGAAGAATTGTTTATAGCCCTCCCACCACTTTGAATCTTTTTAGTCATTGTAATAGCAAACGAGTAGTAGAAAAACCACGCTATTGTTGATACGGAATTTTTATTTTGTTTTGTTTTTGTCGTAGTGGTAAGATCACATAAAATCTCTCTCGCCTCTGATCGTAAGCTGGATGTTAGACCGGATGTTTACAGGTAGCCTATTTTTTTTGTAGATTGCTGCAATGAACAACTTTGGTACTGGACCAAACGGCGTAGAGAGGTTCGAAATTCCAAACGGTTTGATGAATGACAAGTCTATTGGAAATGGTCTGTGATTTGTAAATGTTTGTTACTTTGGTTGGAGACTTCCAAAAGTACTGGGCCGGGTTGCTCGAAGCTGGGTTAAGGTAACCCATGGTTAGTGGGAAATTTAACCTCAGATATGAGAGTTTAAAAAAACAAATTTAGTTTAATTCTTCTTTGCCTACAATTTAAACCTGGGTTAGCGCTAACCGGCGTTCGAACAACTGGGCCCTGACATTTTAAATAAAAGGGTGGAAGAATCTCTCCACATACCTAAAGAAGTTAAACTCATACATAAATTAAAGGAGTTGTTAGTTATAATCATGCACCGCAGTGTATTCATATTTCAGTCATGGCTTCCTATCATCACCATCACCATCACCACCATCATCATCATCATCATCATCATCATCATCATCATCATCATCTTTAGTTATAACATTTATGTCCCGATGAGTTTCGTGATTGTTTCCTTTTAGTTGTCTATTTTCAACATAATAGTAACCAGCTCGAAAGCCAAGACGGTTGAAAGTTGATATACGTACAGATGTTATACTTCAGGCTATCTAATGGATTAATGAACACTTTGTTCTTACTGCATACGTAGATTGTTGCATTGACTGGTTTCTTTTGTAATGTTAAACAATACAGGGGCGCAATTTCAGCATTTATAGAACCATATAATGGATTAATGAACACTTTGTACTTACTGCAAACTTAGAGTATTGCATGTAATAAATCAGTTTCTGATGATCTTTTCTTCTATGACCATTTCACACTGGAAGGCTTGTCATCCAAGGCCAAGATGGTCATTTCCAGCGTTGCAGGAGGCGGTGGTTTTCTGTTAATCATTCTCGTCATCGTTATGATCATTGTCATCCTTCGTTTTAAAAGGTAATTCTTAACAATTTAATAAAAATTCTTAAAGTTAATAAAACCTGGCCACAGTCTAGCAATGTTACCAAAATGTAGTCAAAAATCTGCTCTGTCTTTCTAAATCTTTACCTAAACCAGTTTCT
Source organism: Porites divaricata (assembly GCA_038088405.1). Classification (NCBI taxonomy): domain Eukaryota; kingdom Metazoa; phylum Cnidaria; class Anthozoa; order Scleractinia; family Poritidae; genus Porites; species Porites divaricata. The sequence continues at coordinate 9,414,544 of JBBMOI010000008.1, read as the reverse complement.
TAGGATGTTAACACAGGAAAAAATAACGGATTCCCATTTTTGGATATTTTAGGGTATTTAAAGAATACCCATAAAAATCCCAAATTTGGCAAAGTGAGACAAGTCCCAACCAGGGAATTCCAAACTAAGTTCTCAGATTGGGACTTGTCTCACTCTTCCAAATTTGGGATTTTTATGGGTATTCTTTAAATACCCTAAAATGTCCAAAAATGGGAATCCGTTATTTTTTCCTGTGTAATTATTTTAAGTTTTAAGTTAAATTCTAGTTTTTGTACTCAAAGGTGAATGATACGGAAAATACATATTAAGCAAAAAATATTCCTACTCACACAAGTATATTTTTTCTTATTGTTTTCTTTTATGTTTCTCCTTTCTTTTTTCTTCAGGGGTAATGTAACAAATGAAGAAACCCACAATGTGCCTTTTAAGAACCAAGGTATGGGAAATAAATGATTTTCCCCATCTTCAGCGTTTATTCAGACAAGAGAGATTAAATTAGGTTTTATCCGAATTAGAAAATATTAAATAAAATCGAAGTAATTGTTTTCTTTACTTGACATAAAATTATTTCTTAATTCGAACAACGTTTTTCAGTTGAAGGGAATTTTTTTTCTCGAAATTAGGAGCTTTTTAATCGAAATTTTGATTGTAAACAGGATGTTGTAGTTAGTTTTCTTATCAAGAAAAGATTATTATTATAGATATCATAATTATTATCATCACGAGTGCGAGTTGGGCTGATAATAATCTCATATCCAACAAGCGTGAGTGGAATAATTGTTTATTATAAATACCCACAAAATGTCGAGAATTCTTTCCGAATTTATTTGTAAAACAACCGATTTTCAGCTTGTTTTAGTTTAGAGCAGACACGCACAGTTACCATATTTGGAGAGCATGGTATAATGGCTCATATACCATGATGGCTAAGCCAATCAGAGCTCTAGAATTACATTATCCAATGATTCAGTTTTTAAAAATAATAGTTATTTTTATAATTATAATTATTGTATTATCACTATAATTATTATTATTATACTATTCATCATCATTATCGTCATAAAAATACATAGTATTATTATTATGATATTATTATTATTATTATCATATCTCTAATACTACCAAAATGTTTTCTCAAGTTTTAATGTAGTATTTAATTAATGTAATATTTTATCTTTAAGGAAGGAGGTACAGTTACCCAACAGGGGAGTTTAACATGGATGTCGTAGAAGAAGAAAACGTAAATCATGAAATAAATCATGCTCAGTATATGGAGATTAGTGAAATTCAATCCTTTGAGCTGAAACGCGATGACGTTAAATTCGAACGATTATTAGGAAGCGGTAACTTTGGTGAAGTATATAAAGCGAAAATGGGTAACGACAAAGTGGCTGTGAAATCTCTTAAAGGTAACGCCTGTTACGTTTTCTTGGCACTAAACATGATCCCTACGGAAAAGGCAGTTTTGCTGGTTACACGCGTTGCAAGAAGTATTACTGATTAGCATTATCGTTATATTTATCGTTATCATAAACATGGAATGCCTTATAATCATCTTTCTTGATACTTCCATCTTTGGACCATTTCGTCTGGTAATTTCAGTTTCCTTAGTTTCTGTTTAATTGTTCACGTTCTATATATTAAAGTTCTAACATGACTTCGAGGCTTTGTGGCAATTTTTCTATATTTAGTTTGGTGTTGTTATTGCTTAAATCTCTTCTGGGAATTACGAGACAATGGAGTCGCAAAAAAAAAAAAAAAAATTTGACCTTAAAGCCTAGGAATCGTGTTAGAATTTTAATGTATTGAACTTGGGCTATTGGACTGGTTGGGGCATTTACGCGCATATTGTCTTTTGTAGTAAAATATAAGTGTGTGGTTTATATTGCTTGGTCACGTAATGTCAACTCAGAGAAGGAAAAATGAGATCAGCCTTCCGTAATAACAAAGCCTTAAAACGCCCTTTATCTTCCTATTCATGAGGAGAGTTTCCAGAAACCTAGAATATATTGATTGTGTATAGCATCTAAATGAAACCAAAACAACCCTCTATGTTATTTACTTAACATTTTCATTTTTTCTATCGAACTTAAGCAAGTGCCACTGCTAAAGATAAACAGGATATGATTACAGAGCTGAATGTGATGAAAAGTCTGAAGCCTCACCCTCATGTCTTAAAGCTGATTGGCTGCTGTAGCATCAGTGGTAAGTCATGTCCTACATCCTCTGAGTGAAAAACGTTACTAAAAGATAATTTAAGAACAACAAAAGCAATCTTTTATTGACTCACACTTATGGTTATTACAACAAAAATGTTTACAATGAGATGACAAGGAATAGTACTAACTATTACTAACTATTTGGAGCCCAGAGGCTGTTTTTGTTTTTTCTTTCTCTTTCTTAAAAGCTCCTTAATTTGATCCAGAGTGGCCATGTTGGCATTTAGTGTCGTAATTCGACCAGCGCTAATGGTGCGTGTGACCGCCATAAAGACATATGCTAATTCTCAGAAAAGATAAAAAAAAAATCAAAGAAACCATATGTTTATGGCACTTGAAAGTACGGAAACAAAGCGGACAATATTTTAAAAGTATCACGAGCCTTTTATACCAAAAAAATACTGACGTTTACTAATATTGGGTAGCAAAACTGGCGAGTCATCTTCTTTTAAAAAACCCAAGAAAGATCAGAAAATGAATGACTTATTCGAAGATCTGTGCACTAGAATGATGATGATGATGATGATGATGATGATGATGATGATGATAATGATGGTGATGATGACAATGTGAGAAATAAAGAGCAACGTAGGTGTACAACTGACATCTTAGGATTCCACTTTAAGTGCCATCTTTTTTTAATGGTGGTCTTTAATTTACTTAATTTGGAATGTCTAGAGACGAACTCAAGGAAGTAAATGATTGCCTGAAAATCACACCTCTACTCTTCCTTTTCCTTTACATACACATCAGTCAATTCGCCAAACAAAAGGATTTATTCGTTGAAACTTTTACGTGTCTAGATCCTCTTCTGATAGTCTTAGAATATTTACCATATGGTGATCTACTGGGATATCTAAGGAAGAGCAGAGGCCATTCAGACAGCTACAACTCAGGTGAGAAAAAACCCGCTTCCAAGCTCACAGCCAAAGATCTTTTGTCGTTCGCATGGATGATAGCTGATGGAATGTATTATTTGGCGAAAATGAAGGTAAGCTGAAGTAATCTCTTGAGCTGTATTTTTTACTCCCTAAATTGCAAATACCACGTGATAAGATAAGCATGAAAAGTAATCCTAATCTTTTGGCATTTCTAAATGATGAGATGATTTCAATCCGTGCTTTTTTAAATATTATTGTAGATTGGATTCCCTTTTTTACCTATGTATTCACTTCCGCTTGTTTTTAACATCTCCTTTTTTTAAATCTGTACAATTTTCAAGATCTTTTATTATAATCACTATTTGTAAATAGGCTTTTTATCATGATTGTTGTAATTTATTTTTATCAACTTTGTTTTCAGAGGGCCACCAGGGAGAATACTTTTCATAGTAATTGGTGTCACCCTCTTAAAATAAAGGTTATCCTGTACTCATTAATAACGAATAATTTTCAACCAAAAAAAAGATAAAGACTAAGATAGAATAAAACGTTTTTCAAAATGGATATCATTAAATTATGAAAATAATTCTGCAAACGCCGTCTTCCGCGGCATTGCTTCAGAGCCAGAAGTTTTTTTCTGTTTTTTTTTTTTTTACCAGACATGGTTATTCGTGATTACTGTGAAAAATATTTATCCGACTTTCACAAATTTCCTTGTTTGTTCCAATAGGCCATTTGTACCAAGAGGTCTTGTGACATCGTTTTTATGGAAATGAAAGCTATATGATTTTTTTAACGGTTTCGCTAAAAGCCCACACGTGCTTCGTCGTCCTGAATATTGAGCGAGTGCAATTTGTATTGCAAAATTGTGAAATACTGCATTCTGTCCGAGGTCTGTATGATAAAAACAGCGCCTCATGGTACTGTTTCACCTCTAATGTGATGTATAAAAAGTATAAAACAGGGGCACCCAACGGCAATTTTCGGAAAATATCTGTTCGGAAGACGATTTGATCTAGAATTTTCGGAACAGTTGTTGTAAAAGTTTTTGCTTGCCTGCCTCTCCTAGGATTTTCGAACATCTAAAAAGTGGTATAATTAACCATTTTTAACGTATTTTTACCCTAAAAAAGGCCACCTTGAACTTTCGGGGGGCCTTTTTCTGGCTTAAATTTTCGAAAAGGTAAGCTTTGATCCCTATAATTTTCGGATCACTAGACTTTCAGCTAGGAAATCCGAACAGATGAAAAGTTTTTAGGGAATAAAAATATGCCTATATCTACCATTTAAATACTAAAATACCTTCAACAATGCTATGTTAAGTGGTTTTGAACTATATCCTCGTTGGGTGCCCCTGATAAAAGGTTGGTTTACACGTCCCCAGACTTGTTGGCAAGATTTTGTAAATTAAACTTGTCGAACGCAAAAAATTCCGCCTGATTTGTTTTCCAGGCCTAATCTACTGTGATCAAGAGTCCGCGCTCTTAAATATGATCGAAGATGATTGCTATTTTTGAGTGTACATATATAAGGCTATCAACTTGATGTAAGATTAAGTTCACTCTTAGCTTTGACTGTTTGCAAATTACTGTTCTCTAAAATCACTTAACCGTTCCCTCAAATTAGTCACATGAATGTGTTCTAAAGTTAACTGAATTGTGGAATACAAGTTTATTGTTTGATTTAAATCATAAATTCGAGTTAATAGGAGCTTCGCTTTTAGCCCTGGCTAAATCTATATATTATCTTCCCAGTGAGAAATATTTGTTAACTTATTTGATTGGTTACGAGGATAGATAGATTGTTGTTATGACAAGTAAGAGGGTTAGATAATTCAATGAATGGAATCTGTGCCAGGATGCATCTTTATTGTATAATTATTCTTTTAATATACATATCGAGGCGAGGAGTCCGTATGACAATAGAAGTTACAGGGGGCGATACTTCACTGCTTAAAGAAATCGGTCATTTGTTTTTGCTTTTGTTTTCCTTGATAAATTAACCGAATTATTCCTTGGTTTGTCAGACGACGAAAGGATCAATTAAATTAAACCTAGTACTTGTCCTTGTACCCTAGTGGGTACAAGGAAATAAAGTCCGTAATGCAAATAGAATAATAAGGGTTCATAATTGTAATTTATGATTTCCTCCCCTACAATCAGGATAACTTTATAGCTAGATATCGCAAGGTGACAGTCAAATGTCTGTATAAAATCAATCGTAATGTGTGTACAATTTCATTTATTATTATTGTTATTGTTATTTTTTTATTATTATTTATTTTATTTTAATTTTTGGTGAAAAATACAAGGGAAAACTAATTTTTTTTTTCTTCTTTCAGATATTCCATTTTGACTGAATGCTGGGCTGAGAACCCTAAAGAGCGCCCCGCATTCCAATGGATCTGTGCTGCTGTTAAGAGATTAACCAAAGATCAAAAGGTATAGAGAGGCCTAATTAGATATCTTGTCAAATGATATGCAGTAATGCCTGTAATGGCCTTCATAAAGTGGTTTTGTGATAGATACCAAGCCCAACACTATCAAGACCCTGGTAAGGAAAAGAATATTTCCCCAAAAAATTTCTTCCATACTCAGAGAGCAGTTATTCAGTTGCCCAGTTGTTACGGTATTCTTGATTGACAAAACGAACACTTTTTATATCCCCTCCAGCTTTGAACAACATAATTATTTTGTATTCTTTGTTTTACCAAGTTAAGGAAGGTAACATTCTTTATTGGCACATTTCTGTTAAATTACTATAATTATTATTATTATTATTATTATTTATTTATTTATTGACTTTTTTAACAGGTCCACCTCAACCTGGATGAGTATAATGATGAAGATTATGTTAACTTTGATATGATTGACGAGAATCTTTAAAGCCAACGCTTGAAAGGTCCGTCGATTGTTAACAGAAATGACCAACCAACCAAACGCCAAATAGTTCTAACATTTAGCAATTTGTAGTTGTACGTCGCGGAAGTAAGAAATAGAACATTTTGTTTCCAAGATAGCTGTTTCAAAAAGTGAACAAAGTAAATATAAATTGCAGTTAGCTATTTTCAATAAAGTTGACATCACTGATAAATTGATATGTTTTTTTAAAAACGAAGAACAGAACATAACAGAGCCATGTTTGACACTGTGTGGTAGGTAATTAATGTAGACCATGCAAAACTGGATTCCGAGGATGGACCCCTACGGCAGTCCAGATAAGAGAAAATATGGCAAGCTCTTCAGATGACTGAGAATCAATGTGCACCGACTGCTTTCTTCTCGAGAAGTAGTACTTAACTAACTATGGAAGGCTTTCATCGCATACACCGTAATACTCTAATTTGATAAACAACTATGTCGAAAGCCTTTGCCAGGTCGATGAACAAAGAACCAGTGACTAAGCCCTCATATCCATATTCATCAGAATCTCGTCGGTGAAATACTAGGTTACTGCCGTCGGTTGTTTGCATTCTCTTAAAACTGGATTGTGATTTACAGGGAAACTTACGTTCGTCAAAATAGCTTGCATGCAAGTTACTTGTGGATTAAACGTTCTAGGACAGGGGTTGTAACAGATTCTTGGGTAATCCTTTGTACCTGATTTGTGCAGAGGGGTCACTTTCGCTATTTTCCATTCCGCAGGGATCACGTTTTGTTTGATAAATAAATTAAAAATGACAGAAAATGGAGAAGCACACCTGTAGCCTTCTTTGATTTAAATTCTTTAAGCGCCTTACGAACCTCCGATACAGTGATTTTTCGTAGTTTAAAGTTTTCTGGACGTTCAAATTGAGGAGAGCCACTTGAAAAAATGATCGCCAGCTTGATCGATGGACCGACCTTGGGTCTTCCGAACAAGAGACAAAGAAGCGATTAAAACTGGGTTTTACACTTGTCTGCGCTGCATTTGCCCTTACGAGGAGCAGTGGCGCTACTCTCAGATCCATTTCCGAGCAGTTGTTTTAGGTTTTCCAGGTCCAACAGGAATCTCCTTTTGTCTCCTGGAGCTATTCATTGAAATATCGTTGTTTCCCTTTTCTGAGCTTTAAAGTCACAACATTACGTAAGCGCTTGTTAGAGCTCTAATGAAGTTCATTGTTTGTTCTCAATGCCAGCTTATGAAATTGGTCCCTTTCATTCATTAGTTGTTTTACCTCGCGTGTCAGCTATGGTACCTTTTGTCCTTTGACTGGCAAGCGGATTCTTGGGGCATAAGAATCGGCGACTCCACTAAAAAGCTCTTTAAATGAGTCCCATGAGTCCTCAACATCTTCGAATGAAGTTATTAACAAATAACAGCTTCTCTGTTGAGCAAGCTAGTTATTTTACTGTTCTGACCAAATTGCAGTGCAATTTCTCTTATATATACTACAAGAGTAGGTTGGCTTTAAAAGGAGCTTCAATATTAATATCTGCAAGCAAAGCTCAAGGGCTGGGTCCAGCATGTCAAAGCTATATATACCAGAAAACTTCTCCCCTACTATTATGATGACCGGCAAAAAAAAGGAGCCACAGGTAGCCACTGTGCAGTAAAGAGCCCATAAAAAGATGAGCGGCAAGAAAACATTTGCTTAATCCGCCTACGAACTCTCCGAAACAGACGTTACTAAAAATGAGGAGTAAGAGGCGTATTTGATGAGTGAAGGAAGCAAATGACTTCTAGGCATCCTTACACAAAGGCTACAACGCGCGTTTTTTGGTAAGCGTAAATCAGGGTTCTTTCACAGTATTTTCAAGTTTAACCCTGAGACGTACACGAAAAACTCATACACCAACCGTGGTACCAGGGGAGGGGCTTGATGGAACCACTTTCCCTAGAGTTTCTGATATGTTCAGCATTTCTAAATGATTTTACCTTTAGTGGAAGGCCTTTGATCTTCTTAACAGAATGATGTATATTTTATAGGCGGCGGCGCTGCTGGAGGTCTGTGACGTGACCAATAATGGTAGCCATCTTGGATTTTACCAAGAAATAGAAATCAGGTTAAAACCGCGAGAAATGGCATTTTTTGTGCTTGACATGACAAATAACATATAAATAAGCACTATGCATCACTTTAGCCACACGATTCTCTTTAATTTTTGAAAGAAGTTCAAAAAACATGTATCTTAGCTCAAAAATGGCTTGACTACCCTCTACCTGTGACGCCATAACCATAGAAACTGAACACGACTAAACTTGCCTCAAAATGCGTGCGAGGGTCAAACCAACAGCTACTGAAAACTTCAGATGCTGATGTTTTATTGTCAAGGAAAAACCTAGGAGGAGGGGCGGCAGAACCCCCCCCCCTCCCCCTTCCGGTCCCCCGTACGTCCAAGAGCTTTTACTCAATCAGTCAAGATAATTTTTAAATCGTTGATCAACAACAAAGCTGAAATCTGGGGCATCTGGTGGAGGGGGAGGTGAGAGGGCACCCGTCACCCCCACACCCCCTTCCAACGGGCCTGCTGGTTCTTCTGCAGTGACATTATTCGTGTTGACATATTAAATTCTGCAAGCAGAATACTGCAATGCTGATCGTACTACGTGAAAATTGACTCTGCAAGACATCAACACGACACCGAAAAAATTATTCGTGTATTCAGTAATATGTTAATTATTACCTAAGAACGTCCTTTAAGTTATTACTTAATGTATTAACATGAATGAAAATATATAGCTTTTTCTTATTGTATTGCAGAAAAAAAATATCACCGATAATGGCTCTTTCCATATAGTGCAACAGCATTTTTGACACAAATATTCCATGGAGAGGAGGGTTATGACAAGCACCCCATGGAATGAAAATTCCGGGAGAATGGGAAGTCTAAAGCAAAAGAACCCTTCGTGGGGGGTATTGATATTTTCTGAAACTGCACAAATGTAGGGACCACGACGGTTTAGACGATATTTTTTTTCCTTTGCACACCTGGTCCAGGTCCCTAGGAAGTCGATTGAACTATCCTCCAATTAGTTTCAAATCCACGATTAAATTTCTTATTCCTCGGATAACCAATCGTGGATTAAAAAGGAGTTTCTGAAAGCGAAATAAACCCACGATTATCTAATCCAAGATTATTGTCAAAATAAACCGGTTTAACTAGCTTTTCGGATGATTGCTTTTAAAAAAACTATGGCGCGATAAACGTTTATTCATGGGTGAAGTAAAGGGAAAATGGCGGAAAATGAAGTGGTGGAGTTTGAACCAAAGGAGAGGAAGAGGAAACCGAAATTCTTCATCTACCTAGAAATAATTGGCCCAGTTTTTATAACATAGTCCTTTTATTCACTCCGCAGTCCGCAGTCCGCAGTCCATGTTTTTCCTTTTTTTTCTGACCGAATTTATTACATGAAGTAGTAACCACGTTGACAGCAGGTTATGTTTTCACTTCGTCTGTCTCTTGAGGTTGTTTTTGAGGATTTGTACCAAATATTTCATTGACCCTCGGCCAAACCTGTACCTACTGCGAAGCTCTTCGTCAGTGAATTGGTGGAGATCAATTTCTTGCTGTTGGAACTTTTTTTCACGTATTTTTGCCAACGGTTGGTCCGCCATTTTGTTTTTACAAACTTTCCTTCTCCCCTCCCCCCCCCCCCCCGCCCCGATTAGTGAGTTTATAGACCTCGCTAGGTATGGTGTTCAATCCCCGCCAAAAATCAACTTGACTACTCAACATTCAACTTAAGCGGCTAACATTAAGTTACAGCCACCAACTTTCAACTTCTCGTTTCAACATTCAAAGTTGAAAATTAAACTTAAAGCGCAGGATTCTACTTATACACCTATTTCAATTAAGGTTGCTTCAGAGAAGAATGATGCATGATCCATGTTTCATAGCCCGCGGTGCATTATTATTATAAATTATGTGCCCACAACAAGCCTAAAAACCTAGAAAGCAAACGCTGCTGATGCTTTATTGCCTTTTCACAAATGGTCTCCTTTATTTCAATGAACGTGAACAAGACTAATTAAAACTTCCTGCTACAAAGGGGTTTACCATAGTGCACTGCAGGCTATGAAACATGGTTCACGGGAGCAACCTTAATTGAAATACGTGTATACACAACATGTAAGTTGAGCAACCAACATTCAACTTGAGAAAACCAAACACCAACTTTGCAATTTCAGTTTTCAGTGCTCGGCGTTATATATAAGTCTGGTCATCTTTTTTTATAGTCCGATGTTGAAAAGATATTGAACTCGTATCTGACGTGATGGGTAGCGAATAATTGCCGTCACGGATTAAACTTCATCGTTGCGAAATCTTGACCTCGTTGTGCGAACAGCGTAAAATGTCCGCCAAAACGTATCGTATGTCACAGGCTGACGTAACAGGCCAACTTCAAGTATCCAGTCTCCCATGGTGTGAAAAGGGGGTCGGTAGGCAACACACCACTGCCTCGAGCCAAAATGCTGCTTCTTCCAATGAATGTTTTCTCTGGTGGGTAGATTATAAGAAAAAAGGTTTTGACTGAGGAATTGTGATTTATTATCGTTTCTGGTCGGCATGATCAGGGATGAAAGAGCGTTCTCTTTGACCTCTTGAAATATAAAGCTCTTTAATTCATTGCAGCTCAATAAGGGTTTTAGGTTGTTTAATTTTCTCCAAAGTGCATCCTGGATCTGAATAACTGTAAACGATTTTATTTTTGTCTGTAACTGTGTGACGGTTTCCGGCAATGTTTTGTCACTCTGGACCGCAGCTCGTTGGCGTTTTTAGCCGGATGTTTAAAATTCTCACGGGTTGTGATCAGATCTCAAAGAATAGATTGGAGCCTACAGAAACCAGTCGTTGGGTACCTCTGTTAGACTAGAGCTCGTAGTTCCTCCCTTGGTAATAACTTTTGAATTAGCTTTTTTAATAACAGTATTGACAATCTTTAACGTTGTTGAGCTTCCTGTTGCTCATATTGATTCATGAGTACTTAATGAAAATGTCCCTCTTAATATCTTTTCCACAGTGGCTGGCAGGGAATAGGGGAGACCGGAGACTGGAAACAACCCCTGTGGTTGGCCTGTTACGTCAGCCTTTGACATAAGATACATTTTGGCGGACATTTTGCTCTGTTCGCACAACGAGGTCAAGATTTCGCAACGATGAAGTTTAATCCGTGACGGCAATTATTCACTACCCATCACGTCTAAAACGAGTTCAATATCTTTTCAACATCGGACTATAAAAAATGATGACCAGACTTACATATAAGGTCATATAACGCCGAGCACTAAAAACTGAAATTGCAAAGTTGGTGTTTGGTTTTCTCAAGTTGAATGTTGGTTGCACAACTTACATGTTGTGTATGTAAGTAGAATCCTGCGCGCTCAATTTTCAAGAACTTGTGATCATGTTAGATGTTGGGAGTTTAAGTTTAATTTTCAACTTTGAATGTTGAAACGAGAAGTTGAAAGTTGGTTGCTGTAACTTAATGTTAGCCGTTTAAGTTGAATGTTGAGTAGTCAAGTTGATTTTTGGAGGGGATTGAACACCATAGCTAGGTGGGTTAAATTTGTATAGGTAATAGCGTGACTTGTAGTGATATTTGGTATAAATACCACAACTGATATTTCGAAACATAATTTGAGACACTGTTATGCCAAATAACACGTACAAATCATGCTTATTATTTGTTTATATTACTGCCCGCAACCTTTTTGTAATTTTCACATGTAGGTATTTCAAATTAAGCTAAAATACCACTGCTCTTAGCCAATCAGAAATTTCTCATGTAGTGGTATAAAACACGTAGTCTATTACTAGATTAAGAGTAATCGTGCTTTCAGGAACAGAATCTAATCTTGGGAAAAATTTATTCCGCAATTAGCGAGATTTAATTCTCGATTAGCTCGGCTTTCGAGGAACCCGGGCCTGATTTAACTGATACTCTTTAGATTTATAGATTGTAAGTTTGTTGTTCATTTAAAATATTTCGCCTTTTCTTATTGGCTCCGAACCGCCGCTAAATCTCAATAACCATCTGGTGCTTAGCTTTTGGAAGACGTGAGCAATATACCAACGATTCGATGGTAAATTTAATTAGAAATGAGGTTGGTCGATAGACGAGACTTCTTGGACAAAAGTGGACCGCACTAAACGCTATCCAATGATTAAGGGGGGATCACAGATGAATTTGGGGACAATGGGGTTGAATTCAGAATGAAAGAAAGAAGGATAGAAGAGGGTACACACGAAAACCGCTAGTCCACTAATTGGCTCAGGGCCACCTTGTTGTGGTGGCGGACTGTCTTGTCTTTGTCTATTAATCATTCACTTCAAATTTTAATTTTTAACTACCCTTCAATCCAATATTTTCTTGTTTTTCCTTAACTTTTAACATTTGCCCTTCAAACTTTTATTGATAACAAATATTCTAACAATCACCAAAAAATTCTCAAAAACTCATCGTTCCAGGAACTTCAGGATGACTGATTTACTTTTAAAATCAAATGACATTTTCAGGCGAATTTCATGGAAACGTGCCCACTTGTAATACAAGCAAGGCGTTTAACTGTAACCCCCTCCTTAAATAAATGAATTTCTGACTGAAGAAATACAAGGAATATACGCAACACACTGCTCGATTGATGTTATCTACGTTTTTGAAGAGTTTTAGCAAGAAGAAAAAAAAGGAAAGCGTCTGTTTATAATATGCTAAAACCGTGTCAAGAAACATCGAAGAAATAAGCTAAAATTTTTAAGAAAGAATATTTTTAAAACAATAAACCAGGTTGCAGCACTTTTGGGAACTTCTAGCTTGAGCTGTAAAATTGTTTGAGGGTTGCTTTCCACTGTTTGCGTAAAGTACACATGAGTGTACAAACACTTAAATTTTAATCAAGTAAATAAAATAGAGGCAAGATATGAAGTGTTGAGCTTAAAAGTGACAGAGGTTCAATTTTTATGCATACGTGCGACATTTCATGTATTGCCTCTATTTTATTTGCGGATGTAAATTTCACGCATGTAAACACGTAAATTGCGCAACAGTGGAAATCCACCCTTATTGTCTCCTACGCGTTTCGAGTGACAAGCACACACTTCATCAAGGAGTTTTACAATACAAGTAAGAGTACCTGTATATATACCTAAAAAACTGAATTTTACATTGAACACACAACACTTACGGATTTGAGTAAAGGAACTGCAAACATCGTGGTTACACGCCAAAGAAACAGGCGGGAAAATACTTTGCATATTTGTTATGTTTTGCGGCAATATGTTACACCCAACGAGGAGACAAGCTTGTTAGGAACTTTGTAATATTTTCAATGAAGGATGAAATAATAATATTGATAATGGTAAATTTAATTTTTGTATGATGTAAAGAATAATGTTGATCTCGGATGCTGTTATAACGCTGGCCTCGATCTGTTTAATTATTCACATCAGGTCGTTTCAACCCGATTCAGTTTCCGGTTATACGCTTATATATTAGTTTCCCTTACATCTTCAAGTAGCTGTGAAGACGAGGTTGAGAACATGTGGACCTTTATCCTGTGTTTGACTAGTACGGCCATGTATCAAGCAGCAGGCAAAACTGGTAAGAAAGTTCAGACTTGTCTACGACTTTTGACCTCCATAATTCCTTCTGGTATCAAGCCAGCAGGGCGAAACAAACACAGCAGATAGTACACGCTTAAATTTTCATCTGAAGAATTGAATTTACAGCTGAATACAAAATTCTAAAAATCTTTTGTTAGACCAAAATACTTTTGTTCTTAACCCTAACACAACATCAGCATGACCGCCGTGACGCAACGAGCAAACCAGCAATAGTACAGGGCCATAAAGTGTTCTGTACAGCGTGAATTAATGGCGAGAAGACAAGACAAGACAAAACAATATTTATGTAAGTCTTTTTCCACCTGGTAGATGGACTGTTTTCCAAATAATTTAAAATTGCAACGGTGTTGCCTTCCATGTTATTATATTATGCAGAAAAAGTTGTTACAAATGGTGGTAGTTACATACCGAGACACAAAATATAATGTTTGATCTACTTTTTGTCTTCCTTTTCGTTTCTTATTATAAAGCATTCGAACACTTTTTGGGTTGCAGGCTTCTCGTTAGCGGGATTTATTAAAAACATGGATATTTCATTTTTTTTTTTTTTTTTTTTTTCATTTTTCAAGTTGTTGAATAGAACACGTGTTTTTTTTGTTTTGTTTTGTTTTTTGTTTTTTTCTGGTAAGCGGGGCATACAGTTAAAAAGTGATATTCATCGTCCATTTTTAGTTTACAATCCGCCCTGCACGCATCATTAATAGTAGCCATTCAGTTATTGATAATTTGTTGTGCACTAATTCTGCAGGATCCTTTTCTATTTTTTTCATTACAGTCAATACCCCATATTTCGCTTCAATATAGAAGTATGGAGGATATACATTATGTAAGCTTTCTGTACTCCTAACGAGATTAAAATTTCGGCCGTATGGGCTCAATCCGAGATGGACGATTTGACGTTTTCTATTTTATTTGCGCCATACCTAAACGAATAGCTGTTTAAGGATTTTCTGCAGTCATTAAAAATCATAACTTTTGTTTTATCTATGTTGACATCCAAATCAGCGTAATCACAAAAAGATTCCAGTTTACTTAACCCTTCAAGCCCTAAGAGTGATCAGTATCAATTTTTCCTTGTAATATCAATGCTTTGTAAAACAGAGTGGTCATGAGAATTACGGACATGATCACCCAAGATGAATTTGCTTGATGTTTTATCAACTTCTCCACACAACTTCTGTAGAAAATGAATAGGGGCAACAAATGAGAATTCATATTTTGATGTTAGGGTTTAAAGGGTTAAAATATTTTGCAGGCCTCTTGCTGGCCTAGAGAAGATCACTAGGTCGTCGGCACATAAGAGACAATTTATTGATTTTTCTCCTATAGTTATGTCCGTTGAACTCGCTGTAGAATTCAGTAGATTATGTAGGTCCCTTAGATAAAAGTTAAAGAGAGTGGGTTAACATGCAACCTTGCTTTAACCCGGAGTAGCAAGGAAATGGTTGGGTTAATTTGTTGTCAATTTTGACCGCCGATTTATCGTTCGACTACATAGAAATCAATACGTGTAAGAAGCGCCCTTGAATACCTTCTTTTCTTAGTTTATCGAATAGCTTCTGGCGAGGTATATGGTCGAAAGCTTCTCTAAGATCAACGATGCATGAAAAGAGAAGGTTTCGTTTTTTCTGTGGCTTAGCAGTTTACATACTTGTCAATAAGCGTTTTTAAAATAAAGATTTAGGTCAACTGTGCCATGCGTTTTTCTGAAGCCGCCTTGTTCTCGCTTTTAAAAGTTCTTTTTAGATCATGTAGGGGTACAATCTGATATTAATGATAGATGTTAATTTTCCACTTTTTTTTATATGGATACAATGAGGCCAAAACTTCAGCGAATAGGATATTTGCCAGTATTCAAGATGTGGTTGAATAGATTAATCAAGAGTCTTTTATGGAAGTCTTTCTGATTTTTAGAACTTCATTTAATTAATTAATTAATATATTATCAATGCTTGGAGCTAATTTTTTGTCTTCAGTTTGTTGAGTGCCCCATCGAACTTGATAGTCAAGTGGATCCGCGACCACTTCGATTTCGGTTTCGAGAGGTTTTCACATCAGTCTGACCTCTCAGGCTCTCGTTTGCTATTCTGAGAACTCGCGTTCTCCTGTGCTCACTGCTTCAGCTCCTTGTGTATTTCTTTTTTCTTAGGTTGAAAAATCCTTCTTATCTGCCCCCAGGTCGCTTTTGGGTTCTGGAGATCAATATTTGAAAGACTTTTCTGATATATTCTTGTTTCTTCCACCTACAAGGTTGCTGAAACCTCTTCTTTTTGTCTTTTCTTTTTTATCTTTCAGTAGGTGTCTTAGCTGAGAGTTGTAAGTGTTATGTGAAATTTGCTCCCCAAGGGATTTCTTTTTTTGTTTCGCATTCCTGATTGAACCATTTATTTTTTGTTTCACTTATTAATTCGGATGCAGTATCAATGTTGTCATGGTTTGTGGCGGTCTCTAAACTAGTCAGATTGAACTGTTTCTGATTCTAGGCAATCTTCAGTCTATCTTTTGACTTAATGTCCCAATATAGTCTTTATGTTCGGTCAGGATAGCCGTTCAAAATAAACAGTTGTTGCATTTTCATGCTAACAGTCTCTTCTGATTTCCGCAAGAATAACTCTCGAATTCGCATATTGCTTTGTGCTTTGTCGTCTGCTCGGCGAGGCAGACCCTACGTGCTTTAGATCTTAACTTCAAGAGATGGTATCAAAGTTGTATAAGTTTTGTTGCAGCAGAACATTTAAAGACCTCAAAACCCGGTAAATCTCTTGAAATTAAGTTTTTATCATGCCTGATGGGTCATCTTCAAAGTCTACAGTAGCGGGGCCGCTAAAGTTGTTTAGTTTATTTGTTAAACCCAATAAGCCAGTGCCCACTAACTCTACAGCAAGGTGGATTAAGTTAGTTTTGTCTAATGCGGGTATAGATACCTCAGTTTTTAAGGGCATAGTGTCCGTGGTGCTTCTGTCACCAATGCATATAAGGGTGGTGTTCCAGTAGCAGAGATTTTGCGAACTGCAGACTTGACAAATCAGCGTACATTTCGTAAATATTATCTCAGAGAGCAGATTGTTCTTGATTAATGTTATTCAAGACTCTTTGTTGGAGGATCTATCTGCAATAAATTGTGTCAACTTTTGCGGTACATGAGGCTTGCGTTGGCTTCGGTTCTTTAAAATCGCATAATTATCCCATAATGTGGAGCATATCGAAAAAATATTAAAAATTAGACAAGAGATACTTACCTTGAAGAGTAGTTATTAATTATTTTAAGATATGCGGAACAGTATGGGTGTTGCGGTCCAAAGTCGAAAACTCGAACTCTGCGTATGTTAAACTGTATCTTTATTCCATAAACATTCCAGGTTTCAAAAGACAAATTGATCCAGAGCCGAGTCAGCAAAGTCAAGTTCAAACAAATTCACGATGAAGTAGGTTCAATCGAATATCCTACGCAAGACGAGTTAGGTTTTCTAGAATCAAATACAAGCTACAATAAGTTCAATATTCAAAAGTTCGTAAGGAAAAGGCCGAAATACAAGTCAGAAAACTTACCGACTGTTTTGAGTTCCACTATACTAACTATGGTTCCACGACCACACTTTCAAAATGGTTGTGACTAGAATGGATACCTCAAAATCAGGTTGGACACCTTATGTTTATTACACAACTCTATACTCTACTCCAAGCTATGCGAATTTAAAAAGTGGGGAAATCAGAGTAAAAAACAATTGTTCAAGGAAAAGAGTTGGATACAGGGTTTAGCACCGAAGTACAGTGATTAGGGTTAAGCGCTGTTTTAAAAACGGTTAGCTTTCAATGATGTAATGATCAACGCCATGTAAAGTACGTTAAAATTAACCGGTCTCGACAGTTAGCCCTTGATGGTGTAGTGGATACGGATGTGGATTATATATCAAATTACACGGGTTCAAGTCCTACGAACTACCTACTGTTTTCTTTATTTTCTTATTTACTACTTTAAGTTATAAGACTCCTATCATGTATGTTGAACGAAGATGACAATCTGACTTTGGGGTATCCATTCTAGTCACAACCCTTTCAAAATGAGAAACTTACAAGGAGTCAGGTTTTATTGCAGGCACGAAATACGTGCGCAGTGGTAGTAACAATGAGATAATGTTTCCCTCCCTACTTTGATGTTAACAGTTATTTTAAAGCATCCTCCCATACCATGGGACTTTCGCCAATTTCACACCTCCGGAAGAACTTGTAATTTGCACCCTCCTGGGATTATATACCCAGTGCTGAGGAATTTGCATTTGATTGGCTTTGAGGTGTGACCGCTGACCCGTTAGTTACTTGTATACATAGTTATCCCATAATGCCCAGCATATCTTCAACGAACTATAATTATTGCACTTGAATTATAATTATGTTATAATTATAATTCTACTGAAGCAAGTGGTGTAAGTATAATTCAATTGTCTTGTCTATTTTTAATTTTCGTACACTCTCCAGTGATCATTGGTCGAGGAGAAGCTTTCGCGGGGGAGGGAATGACGGACCTTCACCCTGGGCTCTTTCGGCTCTTTCGTTCCTAAGGCTTTGAGCCAAACATGGCGGCACATAAACAAAACCTCAAATATGAATTTCGTTTTTAAATCTTGTCACAGCAACAAAAAGCTAATTTGGCAATAGCTACGTGACTGATTATGTCATTACCGCTAGATGTGACATGGGGAGATATTTTATGGCAAATGTTATCTTGTTGTGGTGTAACATTGTTCTAGGATTGAAATTGTCAAAGTTGTAGAGCTTTTACAAAAATACCTCAAAGGATTCTGGGATTTTTTCTGTCTATTATAATTTACTTTTAATTATTATCATTATCATTGTCATCATCATTATTCTTATTTTTTTTACTTCTACTTAGCCTGTTTCAGGCGTTCAGATAGTAGAGCTCGGCGGTCAGTGGAGAGCACTGACCGCCGCGCTATACTATCAGAACGCCTGGAACAGGCTAACTTCTACTTTCTTGCCGCAATAAACTTGTCTTAGTGCGTCACCAAGTTCTCTTAACGAGCTGTTTTGATTGGCTAACAAAACAATAGGTAAATGACCCAATTAAAAGATGTCCTTCCCAGGCCGCGAGCAAGCCCTGTATTTCAGGAAGTTGCGAGAATTCACACGAGAGCTGTAAAAGAAACGAGACGGAGAAGAACTGCCTATTAATTGTAACAAGTTGTGCGTTATTTCTTAGAAATTTTACTCAAAAGACCCGCTGATGGTGTACGTTGGTCATGGCATCGAACAAAGACAGGTCATTCTGGCGCAGGGGTGAGTAAAACCCTTTAAACTGACATTAGCACACAATTATAATTACTCTTCTTTTCTCTCCCCATCCTTTTGATATTAACTGAACTCACAGGAAAAAATAGCGGATTCCCATTTTTGGATATTTTAGGGTATTTAAAGAATACCCATAAAAATCCCAAATTTGGCAAAGTGAGACAAGTCCCAACCAGGGAATTCCCAACTAAGTTCCAAGATTGGGACTTGTCTCACTCTTCCAAATTTGGGATTTTTATGGGTATTCTTTAAATACCCTAAAATGTCCAAAAATGGGAATCCGTTATTTTTTCCTGTGACTATTTAGGCAAATATCGATACACATTAACTCCACACTGTTCTCCATGGATACGCTGTACAATTTGTAATTATCATTATTCGAAATAACACTATTGCAAATAAAGAGGATTTGGTTTAACCCATTCGACAACAGAACCACCCGACGTCATCGCATTTTACAGTCGTAGACAATTTTGAAATTTAACTTGTGCAAAAGGGAGGGAGAGAGGTCTTTCAAACCATGCCCGAACGAACACGTAAAGTTCAGCGGAAATTCCAATAAAAACCTTGTTACACTTTCATCCAATCTCACTATACCTTTCAGCTTTCCTCAAAATTTACCCACTCAAATGAAGCCCAGTAAATGCGCAACAAAATAGTAAATAGGGACTGGGTTAACTAGAGCACCACTGAAAATGAAGCAACTTGCTGCCTGCGTACCTCAATATTTCTTTGAGTAGTGGGTTGGGATAGGTGGGCGGATGTCAATTGTTTATCATTATCATTACCTGCTTAAACTTTGAATTAAGTTGGATATGGGGTTAACTAGGAAACCTTACCGAAAGCACTAGTTTAATTCAACAATGAATTGTGGTAAGTTTCATACATGAAGTTTTATTACCGGAGCTCATAAAGAAGACATGTTTACGACTTGGGTTAAAAAATGGGTTAAAAGAACTGCTACATTTAGCAGAAAGTCTCTTTACTATGGAGAATTCCAATGCAGGTGCAGTATACAAGCTTTTTTATGTTTATTTGGTTCTTTTATTATTATTATTATTTTTATTATTATTATTATTATTATTATTATTATTATTCACTTTTGCCAAATAACTCTTGCATCATTTCCAGCAAATTTTATCGACGTGCTTTATTGTTGTTGATAATCCAGTTCTCGTTTGTTTCATGACATAAAACACACGACTCTCTCTCTTTTTTCAGTGCATTTAAGCTCCCAGTAAAATCAACAGTTGAGGCGTTGTATGATTCTACATGTGCTTAGATTGTTAATCAGGTTTCTTGATGAGTTTCATTATATTAGATTTGACATCGTTGTTCAGTTCAAGAATGTGATAAAAGACGTACAAAATAGGAATTTGCAATGAAAGCACTTTTCCACTTTTAGCCGGCTAACAAATATTTTCCAACTATTTCTCCCTTGTTCTGATGTTCCGTTTCTAGTAGGATAAGTAAATTTGCATTGCACAATAAAAGGGAGAATTTGATGTTAGGTCGGGAGTCACCGGGGGCCATATTTCATGCACCCCTGGATTAGTACATGTACAATGCGTTTTGACGTCTCTTTCGTTATTTTTTAGTGGAATTTGCATCAAATCAGAAGGTATATTCAGTCTGCGACATTACTATTGCAAGCCAACCAACTAATTGGCTAAGATCAGATTATATTGATGTCAAGGATGCTAAAATACTGAATGTTGAACTGACGTACAATCTTCTTGGATGTCCAGAAAGTCCTGTCTGCAATCACAAGTTAAGCATTTACGTTCTTCATGTAGAAAAAGAATTAGTTGGAGTTGATTTAGACCCTCTCAAGGCTAAAATAAAATACGAAAAGGTAGAAACAATTGTGCCAACAGTCCTGCCTGCACCTAAAGAATTAAAGGAGTATGATTATGATGGTAAAATCATAACCAAAACGAGAGGCGTGTATCTTGCATTCTTAGACCAAGGAGCCTGTGTGGCATTATCACGAGTTCTTGTGAGCTACGATTATTGTTCCAATATTAGCAGAATTTTGGTGAGATTTTCAAGGGCAGCTGCTCCAGTTAATGACTCTTATCTCGAGGAACAAACAGGACGCTGTACTGATGTCAACTCAGTTAACAAAGTGAAACTATCAGGCGTTTGCCATAGTAACGGAGAATGGAACATCACGGATGGGATCAAGTGCCTTTGTAAACCTGGCTATGAGCTTGTCAATGCAACTGAGGGAAATGCCCTAGAATGCAGTGGTATGAACGGAAATTCTCTCCTTTATTGCAAGTACACAAACGCAAGTAATAGGTTACAAATTTAGAAGCGTTACAGCAACGATTAACACAGAGACAACTGAAAATAACATAAGATAATTTTGGTTTTCACAGCTGCATTAAGATTAAACATTAGAATCACTTTTTTTTCACATTACGAACCTTTTTCTTTCTGAATTTTGTAAATTTGACTTTTTTATGTGGAAGAAGGCCAATTTGAAACAAATTGGTAACTTACTTAAAAAGGCCAGTGGAAGTATTAGCAATAGCTTTTTTGGGGGTACTTGTTTGTTGAACCTATACACTTGATACACTTCCTTTCTCCTTACCTATAGTAATGTATGCTCAGAAACTTATAGTGCCAGTCTGGTATTGTGTCTCTCATAAATCATCTTACTTTGTTACATGCTACTCATTAGACTAAGCTTACAAACCCTTTCTGAATCAATCAGTAAACTAACGAAGGCTCCGCCCACATAGTGTTAAGGAATGTTTTTATCAATCTTTTTTTTTAAGCGTGCCTTACAGGCTTTTACAAGAGTCTTGCAAGTAACAGTAAATGTGACGTATGTCCAACAAACTCAGCGTCCAATACTGGAAGAACAGGTTGTTTATGCCATGAAGGGTTTTACAAGAAACCTGGATTACATTTAGCTCCTTGCAAAGGTAATCGCAGATAGTCCCGAGTTCTAAAATTTTGTTTATTATTCACTCAAAATATTTCGGAGTTGCTGATTGGCTCAATTCCTCCACCCCACCCCCTCTTTCTTTATAACTAACTAGCGTTAACGTTGAAACGCTAAATTACCAAAATTATAATAAGAAAGCCTTTAAGGGTATAATTTTAGAACTTTGCGGCTCTAAAGATCTCTTTCTAGGTATTTTCATTTAGCAATAAAACAAGTCTTTGAAAATATTTAGCTTATTGTTAACCTCCGATGATCTCGACATGTTGCTTGTCTTCAAGACTTTTCTGGCACAGAATGGCAAATATCCCTTACTAAAACTTTCTCTTTTCAACCGTTTTTTTTTTCTTTTTTCGTGCGTTGTCTATGGCAAAGAGCTAATGACCTACTGTTGTGACCTATTGTGTGGCTATTGATCATGGACTAGCGTTGGCATAGAAGCATATAGTAGTGTTATACTTTACTCTTAATTGCTGAAAGTTAGTACTTACAATAATAGAGTTCAAAAGAAGGTAAACATGCGCACAATGTGGTTGATCACATATTTCTCATTTGTTCCCGCTTACAAAATTATCCTGTCTGAATTATACCCCTTTATGTGATTTGTTTTAAGTAAATGAAAAAAAAAAAAAAATCAAATCATTATGCTAACTTATACAAATCATTCCTCCCTCAGCTTTACCAAAGGCACCACGTAATTCGAATGTCACTGTTGTTAAAGAAACTTATGTTGAGATTATGTGGGAACGCTCACCTGATGAAAGCGATGGAAAGTTAAGATATTCTGTAGATTGCTTCAGATGCACGTCCAGCAAATACAAAGATTGTAAGGAGTCATGTGGACCAAGTGTAGAGTATAAACCAAATAAGGACAACGTCACAGATGGAACTGTGGCTGTAAATGGCTTGCCTTCTGATAGTTTCCTGAAGTTTCGAGTTTACTCTGTCAATGAGTTAAACGCACAGGAGAAAGACAGAGACAAATGGAATTATGTTACGGTATCAGCAAAGACTAAAGGTAAGTAATAATTGGCTGAAGGCACGACTGCGGCTGATGACGAGTTGTTTAGTGCCCAGACCTTTGCAGGGACGGCTAATGGCTTCAAAGTTTACGCAAAACATGGCGTCACTGCGACACCAGCAAAAGAAGGCTATCCATTCGTAGAGTTAAAGATATTACATCACTCAAATATGGTTGAAGAAAAAAAAAATCCGTAGTCTTTGAAAACGACGCCAGATGTGGATTTCTCGTCTAGTACGAGTTTTAGCGAGAGTGTTGTTAGTTTATAGGTTGTATTATTTTGCGTCTGGGAGATAGCTTAACCTTATTGAATGAAGATAACAGTGCTATTTTTTTTGGTGAAAAAAAAAAAAAAATGTACAATGAAGCTATCAGGGGTGTCTATTATTTGAGAATACGCGAAAAAAGGTTAAAGTGAAATATCGTACTCGTAGTGGTTCTCGTCCTAGCTAGAATCTAAAGGTCTCTATTTGTTCAAGTGCGCTTGAGTTAGTATGTATTACCTGCAAGACATGGTTTGGTTTTGCCTTTTTGTTTTGCTCCAGGATTCTTATGCAATGAAGGCTTCTACAAGAAACCTGGATTACATGGAACTCCTTGCAAAGGTAATTGCAGCACCCCAGTTCTGTAATTTTATGTATTATTCATTCAAAATATTTCGCCTTTTCAGATTGGCTTAAGTCCCCGGCTCTTTCTTCATAATCAACCAGCGATCGCGGGGTTGGCCCAAATTTGGAAGACGCAAACAATAAAACGTCGTTTTGATAGTATATTGGCCTGGAAACGAGGCTGCGTATACTTTATACCATTGATCAACCTCATTTCCGGGGGCAACCACCTAGTACTTTATTCACGTGTTAACTATGGCGTCCACGGCTACCCGAAGATGAATTTGCTTAATTCGATTCTAACTTAAACTGAAGGGAAGAAATTAAAGGAAACACAAAACATATACATCTATAATAAACATACGTTATCAGTTTTAAACTTATTCTTTGTTTCGGAAAATCCAACAATTTTAAGGTTTACATTTTTGTTCCGAAAAGGTAAAAACAAATGTTAATTTGAGTTAATTCGGTTAGTTAGTACCTACAATAATAGAATTCACAAGAAGGTGAACAAAGCGAATAATCAAATACTTATTTTCACTCATGTTTACAAAACTACCTTGCGCTAATAGTTAATAGTATACTCTTTTATGTAAATTTGTTACATATTGAAAAGGGGCTATGCATGCCAAGCAGAGAAGAGGGGTGGGGGGGGGGGGGGGGAAGAGACGAGGTTTGGGACCAAGAAACGATGATCTCACAACTTGCAAAGCGGTCACCCTGCGTGGTGGTCAGCGGATAATTCCAGTTATCTTTCTCACAGTAATATTTTTAGAAGCGAGAAGCGAACCGGCAGAGGAAATCAGAAATCATTAAAAAATAGAAAAAAAAAAATAATATCATGCATCTTTGTTTTTCTTGCATATCGTATTTGTCTTTCGGTAATGAAATTGCGGGAGAAACGAAAACGCAACCGTGTTAGATCTTAACCAACAACAATGCGCTCGATCAGTTTATTGGTTACATCGTTTTTGCCGGACGGGGACAACACAATGCTGATCATAATTACAGGAGAAGAAAGTGTCAAAGTTATCGGAAGTAAGTATATTCAAGAGGGCTTTATAAATATGGGCTCACAGCTCTGCATATCATAACTGAATAATCATTCACAATTCATAACATTTCATTTCGTTTATTACGATCAGTCAACACCTTGAATTCAAAGTTAAAATTCAAAACGATCCTAATAAAAACAAATCACAACTACTACTGAAAGCTCTGTACCTTGAAGCGACTTTAACTTTCATAAGGTTTGCAGCAAAACACTACGTACTCGATAGCTCAACTCTTCGGCGTTTCTTATCAGCTATACGGAGCTATATGTTGTATATTCCAAACTCTGCAGAGGGAAATTTTTTTTAACAGAAAAAGAAAACCACACACTATGTCTGTAAAGCGACATTAAATCAATAAATTTGCGAATTACTAAAACAGTCCCGCCTTCGGCCGCCATGTTTTTGTTCCTTTAATTCTCAAGACCGTTGATCTATGGTTGATGTAATGCGCATGATCAGTACACAAATCCGCTGGCAAGGCCCTTGCTGATCGCTTTGCACTTTGCAAGTTGTGAGAACATCGTTTGGATTTCATTTAAGAGAATGTATGGGAAGTAGCTTCCCCGCCCCCCTCCCCTGATGTCAAGAGGAATACTTTTTAGGCATTACGCGTGGTGCCGCGCGCCTTAAGCCATACCAAAAAATATTTGTGAAGAAACATAAAGAAGATATCACACAAGTTTCATCAAATATAGCACTAATCAGAATATTTTTTGGCAATTTTTGGAGGCATAGCATTAAAACTTGAAAACGTTGGCCCATTTTATTCAAGTTTCAACCCAGCAAGAGAAGACATGAAGCAGTTCTAATGCCTCAACATAGTCTTAAATAACAAAACGGGGCCTTTGATTTTGGAATTCAATGGATGCAAAGGTACATTTTAGCTTTTTTAAAAGACAGCAAATAGCGTGACGTTGCCATTTGAGGAAATCTCTCGGTGCTCACGTATTTAAATCATTTCTCCCTCAGCTTTACCAAAGGCGCCATGTAATGCAAATGCCACTGCTGTGAAGGCCACTTACCTTGAGATTATGTGGGAACGCTCACCTGATGAAATTGATGGGAAGTTAAGATATTCTGTAGATTGCTTCAGATGCAAGTCCAGTGAATACAAGGATTGTAATGAGTCATGTGGAGGAAATGTAGAGTATAAACCAAATAAGGACAACAACACAGATGGTACTGTGAAAATAAGTGGCTTGCCTTCTGATAGTTTCCTGAAGTTTCGAGTTTACTCTGTCAATGAGTTAAATGAACAGGAGAAAGATAGAGACAAATGGAATTATGTTACGGTATCAGCAAAGACTAAAGGTAAGTAATAATTGGCTATAGCAGAGTTGTTTACCTACCCAGACAAACCAACTTATCTTACAGCATGGTCGATCTATAAATTTAAAATTTCTAATGATAACAGTACGTGATATCACGATGGCGTGTTATTAAAGTAGAATCTGGAACAATAAGCCAATTTGGATCCGCCATTTTGAAAATTTAGGTGACTGTAATGATCGGTGTATAAAAGGATGCTTGTGTAGCCTGCGTAGCAAGCGTTTCTGTGCCGTTTAGGAGCAAAGAATGAGGAACGAGAGTCTAAAATGGCGCCAATAAAAGAGCTGGGAGGGGTGGGGAAGAAAGGAAGGAAACGCTTGCAAACAAACCCTGGGATTTTGAAAACCGCCCACTTGGCCTGTCATGCCTGAGTTCGCGCACCGACATTTGATGCTGTCATCAGCTGTCACAATTTACCAATAAAATGTTTGGCTTTCAGTGGAGCGGAAATGAACTTCAGAGGACGCGTGTGTGTGAACCCAAAATATATTTTTTTGTAAAAAACGCCGTGGCTATATGTAAGATTTACTAAGAATATAGAACTGCCGGCCATTTAGTGTTTTGAAAACCTTGACCGACAGTCGAGCTGAAAAAATTTCTAAGTGTCACAAAACGTGATTTCCTCCTTTGAGCCCAGCGCAAACCAAACACTAGACCAAAGATCTGTAAAGCATTTCAGGATCGCTTGACTTTTCTAAATCGACATATGATAGTTTAGATTAGCCGGAATCTTTCGATTTTGCGAAATTTACTGAGAATATAGAACTGCCGGCCATTTAGTATTTTGAAAACCTTGACGGGTTACCGGCCGTATAGCCACAGCTTTTGTATTTTGAAACACATGGACGGCGTTTATGTTGAAATGTCAATGAATCCGAACCATCAATCCAGGAGGCACTTTGGAGAATAAATTAAACGACCTGAAACCCTTATTTATTCGCAAGAAGAGCCTTACGTTTCAAAAGAGGTCAAAGAAATATGCTCTTGCATTGGATCGCAAATCTTGCCGACCAGAATTTAAAACAACAACAACTAAAAATTAATATGCGTGTCACGTACCATACCGTCATCTCAGTATGAAACAAACCTTTGATCGACACATGTCAACATTGTTCGACTAGCCGAGCCAATCAGGCGCTGCGTTCGCTGGCGAACGCAGGTTTTCAAAATCCAGGGGTTTGTCTGCAAGCGTTTCCTTCCTTCCCTTCCCCCTCCCCCCCCCCCCCCGTTCATTTTTTTGGCTCTTGTTTCATTTCTCGCGCGGCCAAAACCTAGAATACCGTTCCTCCGTCTTTCTTTGCTCCGAAACCAAACGGAAACGCTTGCTACGCAGGCTAATGCTTGTGTAACAAAAAATAAAGATGGCAATTTCCAAAATTCTAGGAAAAATTTTAAAACAGAATCCAGCTTCGGCCAATTGGTCATTTTAAATTTATTATACATTTGATAAAATATTGCTAAAATATTTTAACGCTTAAGTGTATAATGGTATAGCTGAATAATTAAAACTATAAATTAACCCTTTAAAAAAAAATGTAAATTGCTACAAATTTGGATGTCAAAACACGTTGCCGGTAACATCTATGGTTATTACTTACACGTCTCGAAGACTTTAAAATGTTCTAAGATATTTTTTCTTAAGGATTCTTAGTTCCGAGATTACACATACCGTATATATTTTCTCGAATAGCAGCCGTTCCTCGATTAATCGCCTCCCTCAAATAATTGCCCTCCCCCCAATCCCTTTCGCCATCTCCTCTTTCTTTTATACCCTCCCTGTCAGCTTAAAAATTGACACCTGTGATAACAGACAAAGCTGAAGTGGAGTCTGACGCAGCAAACTGACCAGTAACGATTCAAGCTCTGATATCGAGGATACTGACGGTGAAAATAATAAAAATAATAATAAAAATAAATAATGATTATAATACGACTTTATTTTCAGTATTTCCACAAAGGTGGCTCTTCTTCTGGAAATGATAAAAATAAAATAAAAGTAACAACAAAAACACTAAATATTTCATTACTAGGGATTTAAATAAGACCATTCTAAAAACTTTGTGATAAAAGACCCTTCGCCCTCTGAACTTTATGTATAATACAAAATAAAGATACAACTGTACTACATACAGCGATGTATTGTTTATCCTGTCCATTAAATCGGGTTAAATGTCGCTTCAGAAAAAGTATTAAAATCTGAGCAGTTTCTAACTGATAACGGTAGTTTATTGAAGAGCTTAGCAGCTTCATCTTGGAATGTACCAGATTCCAGTAGTGCAACTAAGGGCTGTTTACATGAGAAAACTCGCACCGGCGCGAGTTTCATACCGACATGACTTTTTGATTTCGTATCGCGTTTACATGATGACTGGGTCATTTCACATCTCTTTATTTGAAGGTACACTTCATGTTGATAAAATGCACGTGTGATTCAAAATCGCGAACATTACGCACGCGCTACCCATTCCAGTCTACTGGCAGACCGATTTCACACCGAAACGGGTGGTCGTTTCATGTTTACATGATACCGTTGCGAGATTTCGTACCGGAGTGAAATTCTCGCCCCGGTACAAGAACCGGGGTGAACTCGCGCCGGGGTGAACTCAACATCATTAACATTTTTTGTGTGTGTTTGTCAATATGTCACGGGATACGTCATGTGACCATATTTTTTGTTTAAATCGCAAATAATTAGCAAATTAATGGCGGGTTTAAAACGAGAAATCATGACAAGCAATAAATATATATAATTCAAATTAAATATTTCCAACACCTCATGTTTGGATAACTGTCAGCATTGCACTTCAATAAACAAATATGAAGGAAAACATCAATTACATTTAGATGCCTAAATTTAATCTTTAAAACTTTAATCAGTTTTAAACGTAACTTTTAGCCTCTATCCAAAAAGTTGGTTTATTTATCGAAGACAGAGGAAATTCGCTACCAATTCGCCAAGTTCCTTCATTTAAATGTGAAGGCATAATAGGATCTCAAGATTTACTTTTGGGGGAATTTTTTTGTTTTGTTCTAGGAACAGCGAAAGATATAGCAATCATATACTCCGAACTTACCTTTAATCCCTTGAATTTCGAAAGATGTTTATACTTTTTAGCCTTTTCTTTCCAAAAAAACACTAAAATATTAAAGAGATTTGGAGTCACGTTTGCGGTGAACGTTAAGCGTAGTAGTCAATTCAATTTGACAATTACTCGAACATTAAGAAAAAAAAGCAGATTAAAAAAAAATAGATGCCCATAGTAATTCTTAAAGATGTCACAGGTTTGGAGCTACATTTTTTTTGGTTTTAGTTACAACGAACACGAGGAAACATAGTCACTTGTCACTTGCCGTTTGCCATGCATAAATGTATCTTGTTTTCTTTCCTAGACCTACAATCGCCAAAAGGCGGATCTCCTAAAGAAGGTAATTAAAAGTTTTTCAATCCGTTAGTCAGTTATGTTATTCCAAGAAATTGGTAAAAATTTTCAAAGTATAAAAAAACAAAGAAAAACAAAATAGTAGAATCAACGAGAAAAAAGGACATCGAATCATATCCTGAGTTAATTAGTTTTAGGAAATCTCGAATGAATGAATCTTTGTTTTACTGAGATACTTTGTGTCAGGTGTAATTTCCTCAAGATCTTTTATCCTTCTGGTTGATGTAGGCCCTTTTAGCTGGCCAGCATTTTACATTTCCGGTGTCGCTTAACGGGAAAATGTCGTCTTTTTGACTACGGCTTATTTATGTGATTCTTTTTTTTTCTATTTCTTCAAACTGTTAAGCTGATGTTCCTACAGATGGAGGTTCGTCGTCAAAGGCAAAGGCGGTGGTTACCAACTCAGCAGGTGGCGGTTTGCTGTTACTTGTCCTTGCCATCACGATCATCATCTAGTTTGAGAATTAAAAAAAAAATCCTATTTTATAGAACCTATTGTTAGGAATGAAAATGTAATGTCGGAGCCGTATTTCCATGGGAGAGAAATTTGGAAATCTAAATATACAGTTGTAAGAGTGGGAAATTCCCTCTTTTTGTAGGTAGTATTAACACTGTGATTCTATATATTTTAACTTTGTATAGACCTGTGACAATATTCGACCTACAGATCCTATACGTTTTCATAAACTACTGTCTACATCAATATTTGTGTGCATGCCTGTATGTAAACTTAGAGCTAAAATAGCTACTGTTACAATAATGTCTCATAGTGTCCTGCTTTTTATCAGTTTATTTTTTCCCTTTACATTATTACTCTTACTTGCCATCCTCAATTCCTCACGCGTCTTTCGTTAGGAAAGCATGCTAAAATCAATGATAGCGAAACGATGGTAAAATATCACCTCAAAATCCCACTGTAAATTATTTTTTTCATAAGATTCGACATTTTCGTTACCTCACCAGTTGAGAGATCTTTAATAAATAATTACTATTTTAGTCTCGCAACTTTAGCAAAACAAACTTAAGCAAAAAACTGGTCGGCACATTCTGGTCGGTCGGTTTAAAATGCATACCAAGTATCTCACTCACCCGTTAAGTCTCGTGGAAATCAGAGCTAAGACACTTCAGCACCCCTTGATTTGCGTTTTTTGGGAATATTTAGCTGGACTAGAAGCAGAAAAAAGAATTCGCGATCTAACAAGTAGAATCGGAATTCATTCGTCACTCTCTTAAAGGTGGCTCGACTGGATTTTTTAGGGGGGATACCTCCCAAGTTTGAGCATTAATAACGTCGCCATGAGTAAAGATATGGAAAAAAGATTACCACAACTGTATTATATATAGAGATGAAAATTTCTTATGATCTGTGTTTTATTGCAATCGGAGTCGCCATGGTAACGTAACAACGCCATTATGTTTTTTATTTATCTTTGTGTTTCTCTGTACCAGGAGTTTTTTTAGAAAATCGCTTAAGGGAGTTTGTACCTGCCATAATTGCCTCAATTTTGGCAAAGTTTGAACAAATTCTATGAGAGCGTTTTCGAAATATTTTGAAACAAAGTTTTAAGCATCATTAAAGCAGTGAAATAGCATGCTGTCCACACAATTAGCTAATTTTTTGAGAAAATGATAAGCTTTGGAAACGCAGCTTCATCTCATAGTAGTTTGATTCCATTGAAAACCTCCTACAAAAAAAGAGGGGAATTGCTCTGGGCGATCCTGAGTAAGAAGAGTTTTATTAACTTGCATTCAGCTGCTTTTGTTACAGTTTTTGCACGTAATTTGGTCCATACCTACAAATTTTGCATTTTTCAAAAAACTGCTCGATAAATTTTTTTATAAATTTGAAAATCCCCAGATCAATTGTCGGTAAATATACCCTGCAAGTTTCAAGAATATTGAAAACTGGGAAGGCTTTTAAATAGGGCCTCAAATATAACCAATT
Source organism: Porites divaricata (assembly GCA_038088405.1). Lineage (NCBI taxonomy): Eukaryota > Metazoa > Cnidaria > Anthozoa > Scleractinia > Poritidae > Porites > Porites divaricata. The sequence goes on along the minus strand of JBBMOI010000008.1, from coordinate 9,383,239 downwards.
TTTCCCCCAGATTTTGTATTTACAAGTGAACGTCCACATTATTCACTGGCATTGTTTTCAAGTTTCATATGCACGTGCAAATTTAGCAAAAAGATAGAATTTGCATCAAAAAGGACCTTCGGTTAAATCTCCGGAATATGCTAATAACCGGGTAAAGAAATTAGTGATATATCATAACATCACAGCAACTCTTTGTAAGAGTTTCTGTGATGTTATAACCAGTGTAAGATAAGTAAGTGTTGCATGCTACAAGATGAGCCGTGGCGTTCACCGTCTCAGCCCTCACTGTTATCTGTGACACAAGCCAATTATTAGCATATTCGGGCTATTTCTTCCGAAAGTAATAGAGAGTTCTTTTTGATGCAAATTTACTACTTTTTGCTAAATGTGCACATGCATATGAAACTTGAAAACAATGCCAGTGAATAATGAGGACGCTCGCTTGTAAACACAAAATCTGGAGGAAAAATTGGTCATATTTGAGGTCCTATTTGAAAGCCTTCCCTGTTTTCAATGTTCTTGAAACTTGCAGGGTATATGTATTGACAATTGATCTTGGGATTATCATATTTATAAAAAAGTTTATCGAGCAGTTTTTTGAAAACTGCAAAATTTGTAGGCGTGGACCAAATTACGTGCAAAAACTGTAACAAAACCAGCTGAATGCAAGTTAATAAAATTCTTCTTACTCGCGATCGCCCAGAGCAATTCCCCTCTCTTTTTGTAGGAGGTTTTCAATGGAATCAAACCACTATGAGATGAAGCCGCTTTTCCAAAGCTTATCATTTTCTCAAGCAATTAGCTAATTGTGTGGATAGCATGCTATTTGGCTGTTTTTATGACGCTTAAAACTTCGTTTCAAAATATTTCGAAAACGCTCTCATAGAATTTGTTCAAACTTTGCAATGATTGAGGCAATTATGGCAGGTACATACTCCCTTAAGCGATTTATCAAAAAAACTCCTGGTACAGAGAAGCGCAAAGATAAATAAAAACGTAATGGCGTCGTTACGTTGCCATGGCGACTCCGATTGCGATAAAACCCAGATCATAAGAAATTTTCATCTTTATATAATACAGTTGTGGTAACCTTTTTTCCCTATCTTTACTCATGGCGACGTAGTCAATGCTCAAACTTTGGAGGTATCCCCCCTAAAAAATCCAGTCGAGCCACCTTAAGTAGCAAATTTTGGGAGACTGCAGTCCAAAAGAGAACCGCCGATCACGATTCCTTCCGAAAGGTAAATATCTTAAACGTTCTGCTTGGATAATTATTTCAACTATTTAAGTAATGGTCCGGATAAGAAGGAAAGGACCAAAACGCTGTGAACACGTCGGAATGCAAAAAGTTGCTAACTTTACTATTGTCTCGACTATGGTTCTGATTGGTTTAAACATCAAATTTTACGAAATCTTGGCAAAGCAGCATGTATATTAATCCCTTTTTTTCTATTCAACTTCCTTATAATAACAAATTAAAATCTCGTCTTAGTCTAAGTAACACAGAAATCGTATGTGCGGATCAAGTAAAATTGTAAACATTTCTTGGCTATTTTTTGCAACTCTTGTGATTGGTCGAAATGTTTTAACACAAAAATACACTCTTTAAAAGTGGAGTTTAAATACAAGGGGTGACGAATGGTTTTTGCGAGCATTCGCGAGCAAGCCGAGCACCGCGATTTTTTTGCGAGCACGAGCAGAAATAAAAAATTTGCTTTGCGAGCAACGCAAAAATTTGGGGAGCACAAGCAAGCGAGCACTCGTTTAAATTTTGCGAGCAAATCGAACAAAGGTAAAATTTGGTGAGCAGTTAAAAATTTTAATGGACCATTCATCACCCCTAATACATTTTCTTTCGTAAACTGCCTTTTTGTAGTTTATGCATTCTCTGCGTAAAAATGAAAACATTTCTATGTTAGGAAAGCGTATTGCGCCACAACAAAAGAAATTGCTTCCCTTCTTACCTGGATCGTTACTGATTAAATTACTTAAACATTACATTTGTAAACAGGGGTATACAACTCAAAATTAACAAGTTAACGACTTGTCCTTTTTAACATTGAATATAGCGACGAACACTGAGTTGTGCGTAACATGAGCACGCTCAAAAAGTGAAGAGGATGCTTAGGATTTTGCTAATGTACGTCGTTGGGACCCAGGAAAATGTTGGGAATAGTTAGAAAATGGGTTTGGTGAGCCCTTCCCAAAAATACTTGGGGTCCTTTTGTCGCTTGTCATGTCATGCCTGCACTACCCTGAGACCTTGTTATCCCCCTATAAATTTTTCTGTTCCTTTTTCTTTGAAAAAAAAAATGGGCTCAAGTCTATTTGAGAAAAAAAGAGAGTAAGAAAACCTTCTACTATGGCAAAATTAAATGTACAATATATAAACTCTAAATACTTGTGTTTACATGTAACTAAGATCGATTAGGGATTTGTTCCTCCCTGGCAAGTAAATAAAAATTTCTGATCTGTTAGCTTTCTTTTATTTAATATTGTCATGCCAGCTTCTGGAAAAACTTAGTATGGCACTAGCTCGCTACAGTCACACTTTTACAACTTTTTCTTGGCAAAAGTGTGTTATAAATTAACTGATAATAATGGTTCTATTACTATCTTAAACAGAAGTCGTAATTTAGTTATTCGTTTCTGAGCGGAGGAAACGTCGGGCCTCAAATTATTTACTTATGAATTTTCCTTCTGCAGCTGTTATAAAAACGAGTGCAACCATTGCTTTTTATCTCTTTTCCTCCTGTCCTTTTCCTCGCTCTTTCTTTTTCTCCTTTCCTTGTCCTTTGTTTCTGTGGTTTTGAAACTATTAAGAAAGCTGTCTTTCGCCTTTTCACTCAAATGACCGCATATTTCGTTAGGCCGGTTTTCATAAATCGGTTATCACTAAACCTGTTACAACGGGATATTCATGATCAACGCATAAACAGTTGTAAATATAAAATGATGTATCAGTTCCTCATCAGCAAATGAAATAAGTTTCTAACGCAAAGGTCTAAAACAGTTTGCATTCCCGTTTCCCGATTTCGGTTTCCGACAGTCCGGATCGGATTGGATGTTTTAGGTAAATCCGATTTCCGGTTATGCGCAATTCCCTCTCATTTCGCTCTTGACTGAAAGCCAGCTGAGCAGCTAGCATTAAAGTACAGGTCAAAACACTTCGCTAGCGTATCCGGTGTAATGTAATTTACATACTATGAGGTGACGCGCCGGTGTCGCGTTACAGGTGACCGTTGAAAATACAAGAGACTTTGTATGAGAAATATATTACTACGATCTGCGAAATCTAAACAACGGTAAACCTTACTTTTTCTTAAATGAAATGAATAAAAAAGACTTACCTACAATGTATTCCATTGGGTTTTGGTGTCTGTTTGTCGTTTTACTGTTTTTTATTTTGGGGGGGGGGGGGGGGGGTGGGGGGGGGGGGGCTCTATTGCGTAACCACTGTTACTTCGTTCTATGAAAGGAGTAGTGAAATTTTATAGCGAAATTCGTTGTACCGAGCTGTGCGTTCTGCAAACTTCAAAGGAATTTTGGGTTTTCTGTTCCGTCAATCATCTTAGCGGACCTCTTAGGAAACACATTTATTTGTACGAGTTCAAAAGGTCATGGTTTGTGAGTCGTGATTGGTGGATTTTGATCCGTTTTGTTTGTTTCATGCTTCAAGGTTCGTTGCTTTGTGATCGCCCTGTTTCGGGCAATATACGACTACATGCATGTAAGTTTGCTTCACAGACTCCTGATTTTTGTGATCTTTCTTATTTTTGTCATTTGCAAGAATGAAGCATTGTCTGCTTCCTTCCTTCGACAAAAAATCCACTCACCATCGCGATTTCCTTCGCCATTCTTGACCAGTCTACGAGTCAGTTCTCAGCCAAGATGGCCGAGCACATAATCATCCCTTCGAACACATACCAATTAAAAGCGCCTCTTACAATCGATGCATTTCCAAAGATCTAAAAGTTATCTGGATAGCCTAAAAAAGTGTTTTCAATACTTTTAGGAGGAAACCGTCGTTGGGTGCCCCTGATGTCAGGGCTAGGGATCATTTCGGGGGCTCCACAGACCTCGTAGGCTGTAGACTGTTTACAGTCTTCTATTTTTCGGTAAGATCATCGAGATCGAGCGCTGTGCGTTCCTTGTTGTTGACAAATTTACTGGATGATGACAGATTTCTGCATAACAACAGTCAATCACAGGGCTAATGCGATTGGTGCTCTCCGGCTCCTCATGCCGGGTACCATCAACTACTTGGGGTGGGTGGGGGGGGGGGGGGCGAGCTATAAACCCCAACGCCCGCCCGCTCGGTACAATAGCCGTGACAGTTCATAGTCCTCTATTTTTCCGTAAGATCATCGAAATCGAGTGCTGTGCGTTACGGGTTGCAATCAACTACTTGGTGGGGCAGGGGTGGCGAGCTATAATCCCGACGCCCGCTCCTTCGGTACAATAGCCGTGACGTCACGATTCAGTTTCGGTTATGCGCTTTCCCTCACATCTTCAAGTAGCCGCGGGAACCAGGTTGAGAAGATTTGGACGGTAACATGTGGACCTTTATCCTGTGTTTAACTAGTACGGCCATGTATCAAGCAGCAAGCGAAACTGGTAAGAAAGTTTAAACTTGTCTACAACGTTTTACACTCTTTAAAACTAAACCTATATAATTCCCTTTGCATCAAGCCAGCATGGCAAAACAAACACAGCAGATGGGGGCCCACGGTAAGATTATTAAATTTTACAGTTGAATTCAAAATTCTAAAAATTTTCTTTTAGAATTCACGTCATCGGAAAACGTTTTTACACACGTCTTTTAGCTGTTGAACTAAACTTTGCTCGCTCCAGCGTTCATGGATTCATCGAGCATCGGAAGCCAAAAATTATTAACAGTGTTGAAGCAGCGCTAAACGTCGCTGCTTAAACCCTGCCGTTTTAACCAAGCTGAAGTTGTCTGCCAATTCACTGCCAATTCGGTGGCTGCCAATTCGACAGGCTGAAGTTGTCTGCCAATTCGATATAAAAGGTTTGCTAAAGGGCATTGAGATGAGTTAATCGTCCAGTGGGGTTGACAGAAAAACAGTTTTGGCAATAATTGAAATGTCACGTGACAAGTTATTCCATGGCAAAACGCTCACACGAGCTTCTAGTCCAAGTAAATGTACGTTGTTCTTGCTGCCGTTTCACATAGTAAACGTGTTGAGGTGGGAGTAAAAGACACTGAGATGGGCTCAATATACGGTAAGGTTAACGATAAAATTATTTAACTGATAATTGAAATTGCATTTGAAAAGTTATTCAACACGCGAAACCTTCGTACAAGCTTCAAGTGTTATAAATGCTCCATGTTTGTGACGCTTTTTCTCGTACTAAACGTGTTGAGATGGATGCAAAGGGCATTGAGATGAGCTAAGCATGCGGTATAAATTATAATAAAATGAGAATAATGACAGGTAATGGGCAGCATTAAAAGTTATTCCGTAGCAAACCTTTTATCAAACTAAATAAAAATGAAGGTCAAATACTCAGTATTGCGATGTCACGCAACAAATGTTTGTCATTCAGAACAGCTGAAGGGTTTCGAAAAACCTTGTTTAAGGTCATTCCCCTGAAATAGAACTTAACATAGATTTTTTCTCAAATTTCGTCTATTAACCCTTTCACTACTAAAGCGGCCAAAAGCGGCCAATAGAATAGGGTACCAAAAAATGCACTGTATACTCCCGGTAAGACCTTCTTGTCAATACTGATTGTTCCATTGTTAAGGGCAGGTATAAACCAATCAAATCACACCAACTGCGCATGCAAAACTATTGCCTAGGTCGAGTAGTGAAGGTCCGAAGTTTAGCTTCGCTATGAAGACGTACGTGCGTGAACCTACGCACCAACGGATTTGCATACAGGATTTCTCTTACGTCACAAAACACACCTAAATCCAGAGGGTTGAGAATTTCCTTCTTTTGTCTATTTGCTTATAAAGAGGTTTAGTTAGCTACTTATAATATATAAATATTCAGTAGTTTTGAACGTGTTTTAGACTTGTATTTGCGTTTGTTTATTAGTATGGCTGCCCGGCGCTACGCTCAAATTGAAATAACACGAGAAGAATACGATGCGATTTTTGCTTCTGACGATGATAGAGATAGTAATTTAAGTTTTAGCGATGTGAATGTTGATGTTGACTTATCTGACATCGAAGTGCAAGAATTTTCCGAGGAGGAAAGCGGTGAAAGTGAGTCTGAAGACAGTGAAAGCGAAAGTGACGAGTCGACCGCAAGTGATGAACCCGAATGGTCAAGAGACCTGCACGCTTTCGACATCGAACCCGTTTCAGGCTCTCATGGTTTAAAGGTTCCAGTATCTGTCGAAGCAAAAGCTGTTGATTTCTTCGGATTGCTGTTTGGAGAACCAGTTTTTGATCTCATTGTGGAAGAAACAAACCGTTATGCAAGACAAAAGTTGGCTCGATCAGCAGCAAGGCTCGCATTATCATGGGAATCAATACCTTGCCACGAATCGCCATGAACTGGTCTTCCAATCGCTATATTGGCAATATAGGAGTTCAGGAGTCTATGACAAAGAATCGCTTTGAGGAAATCAGCCAATATATGCATTTTAGCGATTCAACTCAAGAACCGCATCGCGGATAGACTGTTCACAGTCCTCTATTTTTCCGTAAGATCATCGAGATCGAGCGCCTTGCGTTACGGGCTGCCATCTTGCATAAGTGTCAAAACTACTTAGGGGACGGGGGCGGTTTGGGAGGAAGCGAGAAAAATAGAGGGACTGTAATAACATCACTGCAGTTCGCGTTCAGGAGGCGTGACAGGAATTTCACGCCTTTTACCATTCATTAATTAAGAAATTCCGCTGGTGATGAAAAACATGCCAGACACATTTAGCATGGATTACGCGTGTTTACAAATATTTCCTTTCGAAACAGTGATTTTATAATGCTTCTGGGCCATTCCTCGAAATAAAATCGGCAAACATGCACAAGAAAACATTTTCCTAATCAAAATACCAAAAATCCTTCGTGTGTCTGCGCAAAATGTGCCTTATGGTATGAAAGCGTACGTTTTATGGAAACGTCGTCTTGTCAACGACTTGTCAATGTCGGCAACTTAAACTAAACCTGTTGTCAACGCAAATTAATATCTATTGTCTAATGACCAATCAAACGCCTGCGTTGCTGGTACAACGCGCTCCGTGAACGCGAGCTGCAGTGATGTTATTACAGTCCCTCTATTTTTCTCGCTTCCTACCAAACCGCCCCCGTCCCCTAAGTAGTTTTGACACTCATGCATGATGGCAGCCCGTAACGCAAAGCGCTCGATCTCGATGATCTTACGGAAAAATAGAGGACTGTGAACAGTCTACAACGCAGAGATGATGATTACGATCGCTTGTTCAAAGTTCGCCGAATTATGAACATGGTTTTGAGTAATTTCCAGCGAATTTACGATCCTTCAAAAAATATGTCAATCAATGAAGGAATGATTGCATATAAAGGCCGCCTTTCCTTTCGACAGTTCATGCCAGCTAAGCCGACTAAATACGGCATAAAAGTTTGGATGGCAGCCGATGCAAAAAACGGTTACGTCTCTAATTTTGCTGTTTACCTCGGCCAAGCAGAAAATAACCGCCGTAGAATTCACGGTCTTGGCTACGATGTTGTCATGAAAATGACAGAACCTTTTTTAAATAATTACAGGCACATTTTTTTCGATAATTTTTTCACAGGTACGAGGCTTCTTGATCACCTCTTTGCCCAAAACACATATGCATGTGGAACGGTGCGTTGTAATCGTAAGGACTTGCCACCTTGCGCGAAACACAAGCTAAGGTTCGGAGAAATGGCTAGGGCTCAACGCGGTCAACTTGTTTTTACTAAGTGGCACGACAAGCGAGATGTTGCCTTTCTTTCAACTAATGTTTCTCCTGATGAGCCCTCCCGACCGGTTCCCCGCATTCATAATAGGCAAGATGTGAATATTGAAAAGCCGAGAGTTTCAGATGTTTACACCGCTCACATGGGCGGTGTGGATCGTGATGACCAGCTTCGTTCTTTTTATTGCTCTGGGTGGCAGTCAAAAAAGTGGTATAAATACATATTTTGGTTTTTTTTTAATGTATCTGTTTGTAATGCTTTTGTTCTTGAATCAGAATACGTTGGATCGAAGCGTGAATCGGTATATTTCAAACTTGACCTCGCACAACAACTCATCGATGGTTTTTCGCAACGAAAACGAAAGCGTAGGTCGAACGAGGTTCCACCAAACCATGCTGTCCCTCAAGATCAGTATGTTTCAGTTCGTATTGAGGGCAGAAAAAGAAAATGTGTCCAATGCATAGAGAGTGGGCGAAGAACACCCAAGGGCTACAAAGTGGAAACGAGATACGAGTGTAGCATTTGCAAAGTGGCACTGTGCCGAACCGGCTGTCACAATGACTTCCACTCAAGGTCATAAAACTTTCTTATTTATGAACACAAATCTGGCGGGATGAGCCGTTCTATTATATTTTTTATATATTCTGACAATTTCTCTTGTTTCTCTGTGAAAAAGTAAGCTATATTGTGATAGATTTAGAAATAAATTCTCATTCAACGTTTGACAATAGGCGCTGGAAATGGCGCCAAATTTGAATTTTTTTCATTACTTGATATTTTATCTTAGATATCTTCTGAATGCAGGGAGAGTCGTCTTTATTAATTCTTCAGACAAATAAATTGACTCCTTGGCTTCATGATTGTGTAGTTTATTGTGTGAAACAAGGCTCTGAAATCTACTGAGCATGCATGTTTTGATTGAGTATCACAACCATCTTTGATCCTTGATAATTGTTCAGGAAGCTGGGGGGTTGGGGGGTCATTAGCCTATAGTAGTGAAAGGGTTAACTATTCATCATACTGGGACTTCGAAATCAAAATAAAAAAGGGGGGGTCCCGGTATTCGTTTACGAGCTGCGAGGGCTCAAACATACCCCCTTTGAGGTAATTTTCAACACTTCCGGTTTGCTGCCTTGCACAATGGACTATATTAATAATTAGGCCTAATAACACTCAGAATTTTATTGATTGTGCGAAATGAGGCTATACATATTTAGAGTTGGACAAGAGTAACACTTTCAAAAGGCTTTTGGTACGAAAACGCATATGTCGAGGAAGCACTGCCCTAAATTCGTTACCATGGTTACAATAATTGAAATGAAAAAATGAGTATTGGCTTTATACTTTCCTTTATATCTTTTTTTCTGAACATAGAAAATTGTCCATATTTTTTGTGTAGGTAGCCTATTGTTTTTAGAGTCAAATAAGCGAAAAAAAGAGGGGGGTGCCGGTATTCGCTTAGAAGCTATGCCATCATTTTCTGTTCCCAGGCGGGCAGGCCCATTTCTCTTTCCAGGAAAAAGACATCGTAAATTTAACTGCACATATTCGTACAGATGTAATTAAAGTTAGTTATTACACGGTATTATGATTGTTAAATTATGATGAAGCTCGGAAAAATGTTCAGATAAAAGCTGCTAATCAAATAAATATACCTACTGTACCTGAGGCAAGTTTGGTGTTTACATCAAAAATTGGTCAGCCGCGACCAGCACCGGCGGCACGATGCGATTTGTTTGTGGTGCACACATTTACGAGGCCCTGTTAGGGGGGGTGCCCATGTCCCCCGTCTGAATTTCACAGCCAGCTATGTCGCAATTTCGAAACATTCTCGTGTCGCCTGTCGGAATTTCAATAATAATTTTTTAGCTCGTTGCCAGTCTGACAATCCGCATTCGCTGCAGCGACGCTAACGGAACATACGGCCTCTATCTTTAGTACTTTTAAGCCCAGGGTTTTAAGACCTTTATAAATTTTTTGATATTCATTCAGACTACTTGCAATAGTAATTGAAGTCAATAAAATTCCATTTAGTAAACTATACAAGTGTAGAGATATTTTTAAAATGGCTTGGCGTGAATCGAGGCCTAATCTGGCAAAACACTCGAGCTATCATAACGTTTCTAGAATTCTGGTAGTGCAAGAGTCAAATGTTTCTTCCGAGTTAAAATCTGATTTAGTTGTCAGACTGTGCTTTTCCGTAACTATAACAACCCAGGAGGAAGGACATTATCAACCATTCATTATCTGTAAGGCATACGTTTACAAGAAGTCTGTGAAAAATGAACTAAAGGTCCAGACGATTTGGGCGGATGACAGTTCTCCCGGATATTGTGCGAAGTGGCATTCCTTCAAAGACGACGTCTGCTGGGTTTTCATCATCATCAGAGTCGAGGTCGCTGTCCTCTTCACCGCCTTCTTTGTCTGGCAAAAGGCCTTCCACGTCATTTTGGTATCGAAGAAAGTGAGTCAGTGAGTTGTTTCAATGACTCGCGAATGGTGGGCGCAAATAGATGTGCAAACTCCAAGGCAGTTGGCATGTCATTTCTGGAGCGCATTTGGCTGAAAAAGTTCTCCACAACAAGCGTCAATGTGGCGACCAGTTTGAGAAAGCTGTTGAACCCTGGGTTGACGTCTTTCAGAAAATCTCTCAATGAACATAATGACTCACTGAGAATTTCAACGCTGCGTTTGCTTTTTGACGATATTGTTCCTTGAGGTCCCTGAGTTGCTGCTTTCCTTCCCATTTTCTCTTGAACCTCATTCACCCACAAGTCAACTACTGAACTCAGTTCAGTCAACTAGGAAATAGCCTCTTCGATAGTGCGGGATTCTGCTTGAACTCCGCGCAAATGTACTCCGAACATTCTGCATAATGAATCAAGTAGCTCAAGAAATTTGCACAGGGAGTTCGTCGGAGTAACGACTTTAATAGCTCCTACCGCTGTATCCGCGACAAAGAAAAAGAAAAAAAATCTCTCTAACACATTGATGGAGCGCGCACGTGGGTCATGCAAGGAGGGGAACATGATACGTCAATCAAATGAAATGAACAATCAAAACAGCACTAAAATGAGACGTATTTCTGTTTGCCTTTATTGGACCCTTATTAGCCATTATTGGCCATTACTGGTCATTATTCAGTAATTACTACCGAACAGTGTACGCGCAAATGTTCTGCAGTACATTTACAATTCCATCAATTCTCAAATTCGCTGTCGGACAGTCTTGACATTCGTGTCGCTTTCGCTAATTCGTTGCAATAGTCTGTCGGTCGTCGCCACTTCGTGGCTCTCATGTCGCCGGTTCAAGGCCATGTCGCTTGTCGGAATTTACCCCTAACAGGGCCTCATTTACCTCTCCACATTCCGATCGCCGCACATGATATACAAAAAACTACCCAATCCGGAGATAGTCAGTTTGATAGCTGAAGAGCTTTTCCACATGCACTGCAACCACTATCTAGGGCTTTGGCCAGCACGTCTAACTCGATCACTCGTCTGCCTCGAAAGTTGCAGCTGCCGGCTTCGATGCATTTCTTTTTTGTGCTAACGCCTCCATCACCTTCCACATTACAACACTTCCTTTTCCAAATATTTTTTAACCTCTCTCGTCTTCCCTTTTCTTTTGAACTTACATTTGATCGATCGCTGCGAGGATGTTAATTTCAGTTAAAAAAGGGGTCAATTTGAAATTAACAGTTGATATTACTAAAAACTGTTAAATCTACAATAGACTTAGTAGTATTAAACCGAATTACGTGGCTTATGGTCATTCCGAGGAACTTAGCTGAGGCTCAGGTTTCGGTCAATGTTATTTAGTGTCGACACGCTACGAAATACTATCTAACATCAACCGAAACCTAACCGAATCTCTGCAGTGGTCCTGAAAAAAAACTTAAACAAAAATTTTAAAAAACCTGAATAAAATATATCGAGCAAGAGTGTGTTTATTGCTGTCCTTAGAGTCCCAAACAGTTGTATTTGAGCTTTTTCGACTTTCAGCTTAGAAAGTTTAAAAAGTTTGGAAAATTATTTAAGAAGGTGTCAACATTTACTGCGAAATCTAAAATTTTCTGAGAGAATTGTCCTCTGAGAAGGACAATGGCGGGAGAAGAAACAGCACATACACCGTGGGCATCTCTATTCTCAGTCGCTTTAGATCCTTATTCTGGATACGTGGAGGACGAAAAAAGAGCAGAGGAGCTTATTAAAGCGTAAATTGCCACTACTATACCCGTTTAATAATAATAACCTTTATTTACTACCTTTGGCGATAAGAATTACGGTAATATTACAGTAAAAATTCAAAACACTACATATTATATATACATAATTAAATTAAGTTAAGTTTAGCACCTCTAGGAATAAATGATTGTTTGTGCCTGACAGTGCGTGATACAGGTATTCTGAGGTGCGCTGGGTTAGTCTTACAAGATCTTAGATTATGGCCATGATCCACTGGCTTTTCTAAAAAACGTTTACAAGGATGTGCTTCTGATTCTAGGATACGTTTAAATTCTTTCCTCGTCAAATTCTGACGTCTAGTTACAAGTGACTAGACAGAGGGATTTAAACAGACAGGGGGTTTTCCAACAATGGTAAGCATTTTGTACAAGAGTCCTTATTTTTATTTTCCACGAGTTTACAGTTTAAGAATCACTTTTGTCGACCATCGTTATTCTTTAATCCAGGCCAGAAAGGAAAGACTCAGAAGACAAAACATTACAAAATTCAATGGGCTGACTCGCAGGAAACGGCAGGCTGCATTCTGAGGTTTGATGGTATTCCATTTCAAATTGTTGGAGTATAGATCCTGGAATGCCAAAATGGACCGGACCGAAACAAGGTACTGAAACGAAAAGAAGCTAAAAAGAAAATGCAAGAGGATGTAAGCACCAGCTCAATCCAGGGGAGGGTACTTGACCAAGTGACATAAGGAGAGATCTCAGTCAAAAGCCTTCCGGTCTTTCTGCATAGCACCCCCTTATGGTTCAAGGGAAGTACCCTCCGCCTATACTCAGTGCACAAGAGGATCCTTGGTTTAATTATTATTACTAGCATATATACAGCAGGTCTATAATGCATGTCCCAACTTTTCCTTGCCCCATACCCCAATCCCAAACCTTTACACCCTCAAAGAAATAAAACGTATTGTAGGTTCTTCACCGACAAATTCCTTTTTCAGGTGTTTGATATCTGACTGAATTTATGAAAACATGGCTTTAGTGAGTGTCTACAGGTCGGAGCCCTACAGGTCCTATGCTAAGTGTGTCCTTGGTATCAAGACTTTGACTTGACCCTCCCCACCCAGGACAATGAGTGACTGTCCACGCCTCCCACTGAGCTCTGCAATTATCATGATAAACATTCTGAGCTGAGGCCTGATTCACCTGGTTAGGGCGAATTAAGAAAAAGGAAGCTGCCAGTCAAAACCTCGACTGAACACTGCTGGAGGGGTTGTGTCAAAACAACCCCCTCCTACCTCACTAGTTTTGACCCCCTGGCCTGATCCACCCACCCACTGTTAGGGCAGCCCCCTAATTTTTTGGACACCGGAATGCAGGCAAAAACCTAGTGCCCACGTTTTAATGAAAATTGCTACTAATACTCAAGCCATAGGAAAAGAGAAAATAGGTTGATGGCTCAATGGAAATATTGAACAGTGCAGGACCCTAGCTCTTCTCTTAAGATACCCATCCCATCCACTTACTGGTACTTCATACACACTTTTATAGTTCATTTTCCTTTTCAAAAATTCCAGACAGGAAATCAAGTAAGTTGGAAATATTTTTTTAATCAGTTAGATATTATCATAACTGTTTGAGGAGAATGTTCCTGATCATAGCTACCATCACATCAAGCGCCGGTTTATAGTCCAAGACACCAAAAAATGTGACTGCCCTGCAAAGATTCATGTGAGAAAGATAATAAAATCTCCCCATAACAAGGACAGTACTTCCACATGGATTATTTTTTTTTATAGACAAATTCTACCAAGAAACTAATTCACAAAATTTTCCAGATTTTAGACAACACTAAAAGTAACAAGGTAAGCATGTCAAAACTAATTAGGAAATCACTTTCTGGAGAGAGCCAAGCACCAGTTAAAATGTGTATATTTCTCTTCCTAAACCCGAGGATCACCCTTTTCACCTTATGGGAAAGGTGAATATTTGCAGCTTCCATTTGTCTCTTAGTACAGTGATGTCTATGAGTTTTGATTAGAAAAGTAATAATAATAATAATAATAATAATAATAATAACATATTTAACCGGGGTAAACCCATCAGCTGAAGCTGTTAAAAATGGGTGCCCTGGGCAACTAAAAATGACAAAAAGAAAAATTACTATAACAGATCAACTATCAAAAAAATATAAAAACTATGTACAATGTTGATGGATAAAAACTAACAATTATTATATAACTACATAAATCAAGACTCTAAAAAACTCTAAAATATTTACCAGAACTATAAAAAATAATATCATTAAGGTGTGTTCTAAAAATTACTATAAAACTATTTTCAAGGTTTAACGCATTACTTCTTACTAAGAAACTTACTGATTAAAAAAAGAAGAAAATAACATAATAAAAAATATATAGTGTTCTCAACACCTTATAAATTCAATGTCAGACAACACTAAATTGAGTCTCCTAATAATAATGATAATAACAAATAATGAAACTTTTTCACCAGACTGCTGGACTCCTGCAACCCATTGATGACAAAAACATACATGTTGCATCATGACTATAAAACTAATAAAACCTAACTACATCCAGTTTGCAGAGCAACTTAGCAGAGGAAGGAATCCAGATTTTGATCAGGTGCTTACTCTTACAATGCGGATCAATGCTTTAAAAATAACTCCTTATATTAGATATACACAAATGATGATATTTATTCATCCCTTCTTGTTGTCTTTGTTTTTAGACTGACATGCCCTCCTTGAGAAGAGCAATGAGGCAAAGGTTGATCTCCAAAAGTCTCTAGTTACAATGAAATACACAGCCAAATGACAACTGAAGTTTCTTGCTGTTTTTTCCTTTGTTAATTTGTTTTCCCCAATTAACTGATATATCATAACTGATTGTATAATTTTAGCCAATGTTTATAATGATCTGTTCTCAATGTAAAAAGTACAAGAAGGAAACAACTCTTTTATCCCTGGACTACAGCCAGCCACATCCAGGCTTACCATGTTCCTTGCCCAGCATCAATACATTGAGATTCCCTAATTCCTTGAGATACTTATTTTTTTTATTTTGAAAATGTATGGCAGCTTGGCCAGTGTCCTTTACACTGAACATAATCTAAAACTGCAAGTCCAAGAGGGGGGACTCCCATATGAAAGGGCAGGGATGCTCGTCGTCTCGCTTAGGATTGTAAATTGCAGATTTTGGTCTCGCTTAGGATGTTCTGGGCAAAACACCATCATATTTAGCCGCAAAGGTCTCTTTTAGGGTTGCGCTAGAAGAAATATTAAAAACTTGTATATTTTCAATTTATTTTATTTACTCCAGTCATGTGATCAAAGTTTAAAATGATCGTAGGGGTTGGGCCACACCCAGATTGGTCTCCTTTAGAGGTTTAATTCAAAATTTCTGACGAGAATCCCCGCCCCTTCCATATGGGATTCCCCATCCGGGATAGACTTGCTCGCAAGTCGAGCTTTTGAGGGCGTAGCACGAAAGTGAGCGCGAAGCGCGAGCGAGCGAAAGTTCGTGCCGGGTCCTACCACACTAGACCAGAAAACCAAGCGAACGACTTTGAGACAGTCTACCCCCGGGATTGCAAGTAAGCTATAGCTTATTTTGCCTGATCTTTTATTTACAAGT
>JBBMOI010000008.1:9280000-9357500 GCA_038088405.1 Porites divaricata | reverse complement strand
AGAACCACAAGAACCAGAAGAACTAAAAGAACTACAAGAACCAAGAGAACTACGAGAACTATGACAACCACAAGACCCATCAGTAAGAACCAAGAGAACTATGAGAACCACCTGAGAGCTAAAGTCTTGGTGTTTATTTAGTAATTTACGTCAGTTGCATTCGATTTCTGTGACGTCAGTTGTGAGGTTCTTACACCGAGGTTAAGCCAGAAACGGCTTACCATATCTTATTTAGCGCCCAAAATCGGATACATAAACAAAACCACACACACATTCACAAAGTAGAGCTGATTCAGAAACTCCTTTATTCAATTTTGTCTGACTATTACAAAACCGTTTCATTCCATCTATCTAAAGGAAACAACTATTAAAGGCTTGTAATTTCACGCACCGTTAGTCAGTTAATCATGCAAGTTCGCAAGCCCAAATTTGAATACAAATTAGTTCAGCTCAACAGGAAAAATGCCAAGGGGGCAGCTTGACGTATTGTTATAATAACAATTTAAAATAACTTAATAAGGATCAATTGAAACACGCAACTAATAATAACCAGACCATCGCGTAGAATGCCCGGTCACATCCGGGAATTTAACAGGCTAGAGCCGCATTCGAGCCAAGATTTGGTCTTTAAAATATGGCGGAATAATAAGACTGAAGCGACTTTCGGAGTTTTTTGTCTCTGATTGTGAGTTACTCGTAACCAAATCTCAGTGGGTACCACCGGAATATTTATATCAAGAAACACTAAATTCAAGATCTTACCTTCAATTAATGCCAGCTTGTCGGATTTCAGTGGGTTTTTCGCGCTAAAAACCAACCAAAAAATCGCCATTTTTGAATGGATTTTCACCTGCGTAGACTTTTGCGGAAAGATTAAAACCAAAGTTTGCAGAAATCGCGAAGGGTACCACATGATATCGTGACATCTCTTGTCTACCTTTAAAACCACCACAGTCTTTTAAACGAAGGATTGTGATAAAAAGTGGGTTTTTTGTTTTCCTTTGAATTTGACCTGAGCCCGTGAGGGGTAGCCAGCGCGAAGAGAATTTCCAGAAAGCTTCTTTGAAAGCTAGAACATAATTCTCGCAATTTCGGCGCCATCTTTTTTATTTTTCAAACTTGTTTCCAGTACTCTTTGACCGTTTTATTGTTTTTACCTCATGTATGCTTCATTCAGAAGTGTCACGGCTAAAAACGGCAAATTACTAACCCCTACCCGGACGGGAAATTTTTTGTTGACCTCAATGGACACGGAATTCTACGCGATGACGAGATACCGTTTTAAAACCTTTATTAAAAACCAATGACAAAAAGAGTGAAATACAGAGCGATTTGAAAGGAATGGAAATTAATTTATCTTTTTGTTCGTTCTCCTCTTTAGATGGGGAATAGAAATTGGTTCCCAACGTCTTCGCGTTTTTCTGTGTTATTGCTCCACAATCCTGACACCGAAGAAAGCCCTCTTTGGTGTAATTTCTCTCCTCGGAAATCTGGTGATTGCATATAGAACAAATCTTGTAGTAATCGTGTCAAAAGCATTTTGGACATTCCATGATCAATTTCCCGTACACATTAGGGTTCTCACAATATTCACAGGGACTTTTAGAGTAAAAGGTGGTGGACGTTTCAAGGCTACTACTTTCTTTTTCTTGACTGTCGTTTTCAGTGTCGTCGCTCTCTTGGGTGCCTTCAGCTTCATTGCCATTCTCAGAAGCCACTTCCTCCTCCTCCTGAGTTTCAATATCCGATGAAAGGCTCCTCATTATTACTCTTATTCTCGGAAATATTTTCTGCATTTCGGTAACCTTTTTCCTTTTTAATTAAATCGCTTAGCAACTTTTTGTTCTTGATTAAACCTTTATCGATCCCTAACTCTGCAAGTCCATCTGGAAACGTATTCAGCGCACGAGGCTTGGTTGCTTCATTTTTATGAGGGAGTAACACATACTCAACTAGCTCGGCGATGTTTGTGACGGGAATTATACGTTTATTTCGAAGTAATTGTCCGCGGGGAGTCCAGAAAAGAATATATTTGGAAGCGGCCTAGCCTGTGTGTAGACGATAACTAAACTCTGACTAGTACCGTCTGCGAAGCAGCGCAGAGATCCTTGTTCTGGACCCCCAACGGACTCAACGAATGACCGGAAGTGCGTTTCGAATTTCCCTTCAACCTGATTAGGCCTTTTTTAACTGGCCAATCATGGCGCGTACTCAAATCTGGGTACACAGAACAAGAACAAGGATTTCGGCTCTGTTTCGCAGACGGAGTTAACCAGAGTTTAATTTCGTCTGGGTGCAGGCTAAAAGCAGCCATACTATGCAGCAAATCAGAAGCACACCTTTCCTACACCGCTCGGGAAAGATGACTCAAAACATCTTTTATTCTTGGTTCTTCATCTTCGCTTTCATCACCAGAACGTTCGATTTCTTCATTTCCACTGTCGTGCTCTTCTTCAACCAAATCTATCTCTCTCTTCATTTTTATGAGTACCGCTGGGAGACGTAGCATCGGATGATCAACTGTCCGATACGTCACCTCTTTTATAGCATTATAAATCCTAAGCTTTAAAGAACAGGGACCAACAAATCTTCAATAAAACCACTACCCTCTTGTACAGGGACTCGCTTTTTTGTTTTGTAAGGGGCATTTGGTCTGCCCAGGTCAAGTACAGCATCCTTATATGTCTGCAATATCCGCTTATTTTCTTCGGGGATGGAAATGTGTTCCATAAGTATATTGTATAAGACTTGGACTAGTGCATGTAGTTGTTGTGGAGTAGCTGTCTTTAAAAGAAACTGGTGCTGATGTGAAGGGCAATCAGCTAACAGCTGAAGAAAATCACGATTGTTGTTCACTACACGAGACATTGCTACAAAATGAACTAATGACAGCAGTTGGCAGTCTTTCATAGAATATCGTGGAGAAAAAAAAATGAAACGAGTGGGCGAAGGATAGAAAACAATAGAAATCTGGTGATGGTGGTGGTGGAGAGAAACAATAGGGATCGATAAAGGTTTAAGCAAGAACAAAAAGTTGATAAGCGATTTAGTAGAAAAGGGAAAAGGCTAACGAAATGCTGAAAATATTTCCGAGAACGAGAGTAATAATGAGGAGAGTTGATCGGATATTGAATATCAAGAGGAGGAGGAGGAGGAGGAAGTGGCGTCTGAGCATGGCAGTGAAGAGAAGGCACCCAAGAGAGCGACAACGACCCTGAAAATGATCACATGACAGTAAGTCAGAAAGTAGTAGCCTTGAAACGTCCACCACCTTTCCCTCTTAAAGTCCCTATGAACATTGTGAGAACTCTAATTTGTACGGAACATTCATAATGGAATTTCCAAAATTTGTCCGATATGTGATCACCAGATCCCCGAGGAGAGAAATTACACCAAAGAGGGCTTTTTTTTGGAGTCCTCTAAAGAGGAGAACGAAGAAGAGGATTAATTAATTTCGATTCCTTTCAAATCGCTTTGTATTTGACTCTATGTCATTTGTTTTTTAATAAAGTTTTTAAAACGGTATCTGGTGTCTGATTTTATTGCTAGCAATTATTAGTTGCGTGTTTCAATTGATCCTTGCTAAGTTATTTTAAATTGTTTTTTTAATAATAATTTTTTTTAATAATAATACGTCAAGGTGCTCCCTTGGCGTTTTTTCTGTTGAGCTCAGCTAATTTGTATTCAACTTTGGGCTTTCGAACTCGCATAATTAACCGACTGACGGTGCTTAAAGTTACAAGACTTTAATAGTCAGTCGTCTTCTTGAGATAGATAGGAGGAAACGGTTTTGTAATAGTCAGACAAAATTGAAAAAAAAAAGAGCTTTCAGCTCTACTTTGTAAATGTGTGTGTTTTTTTACATATATATCCGATTTTTAGCGCATAGTAAGTAGATAAACTTGTGAATTGCCATGTTTGAAAATTCTGCAAAGATCTATTTTTAAACTTACGCGTGATTTGATCTGTCAATCAAATCGTACTTTTTAATGATTTCCTCTCTGATTTTGTTGAGATCACTTCGTGTGTATACACCTATTTCAATTAAGGTTGCTCCCGTGAACCATGTTTCATAGCCTGCAGTGCACTATGGTAAACCCTTTTGTAGCAGGAAGTTTTAATTAGTCTTGTTCACGTTCATTGAAATAAAGGAGACCATTTGTGAAAAGGCAATAGAAGCATCAGCAGCGTTTGCTTTCTAGGTTTTTAGTTGGTTTTTAGGCTTGTTGTGGGCACATAATTTATAATAATAATGCACCGCGGGCTATGAAACATGGATCATGCATCATTCTTCTCTGAAGCAACCTTATTTGAAATAGGTGTATACTAAAACAATTATTCTTTTCAATCTCGGTGAATAGTGTCTTTGGAAATATTTATAACCTCGCCGCTTTCGCGGCTCGGTAAATATTTAGCCACTATTCACCTCGATTTCAAAGAATAATTGTTAGTTATTATTATTATTATCGTCATTATATGTCTTTTTTAAGTTTGGAGTGGATTGTATTTGCTAATATCGTCTTAGTGCGCCACGAAGCTTTCTTAACGAGCTGCTTTAGTTGGCTAAAAAAACGACAAATGGATGACACAATCAAAAGATGTGTCCCCTAGTCTGCGAGCAAGCCCTCTATTTGGGGGAGTCGAGAATTCACACGGCAAAGAACTGTCTTTTAATTGTAACATGCTAATGTGCGTTATTTGTCAGAAATTTTACTCAAAGAACCCCGTGATGTTGTACTTTGGAGATGGCATCCCACAAAGTCAAGTCTTTCTGGCGCAGGGGTGAGTAAAACCCTTTAAAACAACGTGAATAAATAATTACAATTACTCTTCCTTTTTTCTCCCCATCCTTTTAATATTTGAACTATTTAGGCAATTATCAATAAACATGATCTCCATAGTATGGTGGCCGAACATTCTCACAAAAAAAGATGGCCAGATTTGTGCTGTGATTTCGAAAAAGAAGAGGAAAAAGTAATTTTTCTTCAAAAATAAGGGAAAATATTTTGAAAACTAAGAGCCAAGAAAATAAAAACAAAACAAAATAGATGCACTTGAAAAACAAAGCAAAAAAATGAAACAAAAAAAAAATCATAAAGCAAAAAAAAAAAAAAACAAAAAAAAACAAAAAAGATTACGACAAAAAATAATAAAACAAAAAAAAGAGACGAAAAACAAGACAAAAATAATAAAACAAAAAAATGCAAAAGACGAAAAGCAGAACAAAAAAGTAAACCCTTTGTAAACATTGCGACTCCAAAAGCATTTTGAAATCAAAATCAAAATTCAATGAGAACGAACTGCCGATCATCGTTCTCATAAAAATATTGAAATCGGAAATGAAAAACCTGTGAGAACGACCGGCCGTCTAATCGTCTTTTCTTCTACTTAACATAAACATCGAGGTCGTGAAGCTCCGTTGATCAAAGATATAGCGGCCTTTGAGAACGCGAGGCCGTCATCAAACATCTCATTTTTCATTTCGAAATGAAAATGTTCGAAAAAAGCTGAGCGTTCTCATAGCCCGTCATATCTTTGACCAGCGGTCCTAGAAGTAGCTACCTCCAGTCATTGTAAGGCCCTTTGCCTTTTGTACCCGCTCTTGAAACTCAAACTCTTGCTTTTTCCTAAAAAACGGCTACTTTTGCGCGAAAGGATGTAACAAGATCAGGCCTCAATGAGTGACCCCAGGATTTGCCTGACTATATGGTTTGCAAACATGTAGCTCATACCATGGAGGTTGCATGAACCGCAATCTCTTTCCTATTTTTGACATGTTTCTTGTGAAATCTCAGGCGAAGAGAGATTTTGGACTTCTTTAGACGAGGAGACTGGCGTTTTTCGGTATTTATTACGTCAAATACGACACTGATATTAAATACGTAGAAACTAAGGCCGGGTACGCGAAGGAAGTGGAAAGTATCTAGGGAAGCTGGTGGGTCTGATCGCGCGATACACAAAAAACTCAGAAAACAGCACAATCTAGCTTTACTTTACTACGCAATCTAGTACACGATGTTATGGGGCTAGTCGACCCAAAATTAAAAGAACTCGAACGCCGTGGAAATGTTCGCAGGAGGAAACGTGTTTTTCGTCTTTTGCATTTTTGGGGGGTTTGTTTTATTATTTTTTGCTGTAATTTTTTTTCTTTTTCCTCTTTTTTTGTTTTCATTACCCTTTGGAATTCCAAGGGAATTTGAGAGTTTTTGAGAGTTCTCTTCAGTTTTTCGTCTTTTGCGTTTTTGTTTTGTTTTATAATTTATTTTTCTCATTTTTTTTCTTTTTCTTCTTTTTTTTTGTTTTATGATTTTTTTTTTTTGTTTTGTTAATTTTCAAGTGCATTTATTTTGTGAAATGTTTATTCTCCTGGCTCAGTTTTTTTTATTTTTTTTTTTACTTTTTAAAGTATTTCCTCTTTTTTAATCACAGCTCAAATCTGGCCATCTTTTTTTGTGAGAATGCTCGGCCACCATAGTCCAGATCAATAAATGAAGAAGTCATGCTTACGATTTGGCAAAATGGGTTAAAAGAACGGTTACATTTAACATTAAGTCTCTTACTTCTGAAGAATTCCAGTGCAGGTACAGTTTTAATTACAAGCTTTTTCTGTTATGTTTATTTGTTTCGGTTTTTGACCATTCAGTTTTTTGCCAAATAACTCGACTTGCATCCTTTCCAGCAAATTTTAGTCTGCTTTGTTGTTGTTTTTGTTAATCCAGTTCCCGTTTGTGTTATGAATTATACTGGGCATGAAAACACACGACTCTCTCGCTTTTTTCACTTTTTTTTTGTGTGCGCACGTAGATTGTTAATCAGGTTTCTTGATGAGGTTCATTATATTAGGTTTGACATCGTTGTTCAGTTAAATAATTCTCTCTAGTTCTTCTGTACAAAATTTATTGACAGTGTTTCTAGTACATTAAAGGAGTATGATTATGATGGTAAAATCATAACCAAAAAGGAAGCGTGTCGTGCTACCAATATAATGCTGATCGCAGGTGTTACACATGAGCTGGTACACTGCATTTCTTCGTAAACGCAATCCTGTGTTAGAGATAGGGCATTTGTCTCTAGTGCATTTGCGTTCTGTGGAGGTGTGGGATAGGGCTTGTCTGAGCGTGTATGATTTGTGGGCAATGCGTACTGGGATGTTTTCTTTTCTAAAAATGTTAGTCATCCTGTGCCATTGTGTGTCGGCAGGTTGTGGGTTTCGTTGAGGGTTTTGTGGGCGTTTTGTCTGCTCTATGCTGTTCTCTGGATAACCGTTAAAGCGGAGGATGTCATCGAATGTGTTTAGATGTTGTTTTGCAGATGTATTTGAGAAGCATCTGTCCTCGATGCGTTTTCGCTCGTTGCGAATGAAGTTGAGTTTGGATTTGGTGGGGATAGCTGATTGATGGTGGACAAATAGTGGTTTCTTGACTAGCTTTTTGTAGAACTCAAAAGAGCTGTTGCCCTCCTTGGATATGGTGACTTTCAAATCGAGTAATGACAATGACAGGCCACTCGGTGTTGTTTTTGGTTTTTCAATTTCAAATTTCAAATTAGGGTGCACATTGTTTATTATATCATGTGCTGAAGGACAACATGAAGAGATTATTAGACTGTAAAATTAATGTTATGCTAGCTGTTAAAAAATGGTCTCATTTTAAGCCATATTTTTCATATTTAATTATATTTTGGTCTTACAGCAAGAAAAAAAAATAATTCAATGTAACCCATGCCAGGCCAGGATCATTCCCAAAAATCGCTATAGACACCCCAAGACACTACTGACAGCAGTGTCTGTGACTGAATTACAAATTAACCTTGGTATCTGTCAACAGCTCTTCAAACGTCTTAAATTACTTCTCCAACACAGTCTCCTGCAGACAAAAATAGTTGGGATACTTTCACCCATTGCTGTTTTTTTTTTTACTTCTGGCTCGTCTCCTCATCCTCCCAATGTTGTTTACCACAGTTAACTCACCAAATCTTGCACACCAACATTGGGAGGATGAGGAGACAGCAAAGTGTCCCAACAATTTTGACTGAGACTGTAGCTGGGATTCTTAATACTTTGTTATGTCCCATTTGAATAAAGTATTTTTTTTTATTATCCCTTAGAATAACAATTATTGAATGAGGCTGAGTATCTTATGAAGAATTATGGAGATTGAGGAGAGTTATAACACCCTCCGAGATCTCCCTAGTTCATTGTACGATATGAAAGCCGAATTCAATAATTGTTTTATTATTCATTCAAAATAATTCCTAGTTTAAAAACATATCTAAAGCATGCTTACCCCCATCGATGTTAAGTTCATCTTCGATAGTGCACGAATAGGGTTGTTCAGCTCCGCAAATATTTTCCAAGTAGCAGATGTCGCCCTTCGAGTTGTCTTCTTGCTGTTCTTGCCATGTTTTTAGCTATTATTTCGCCTAATTCTTACTTGTTACTAACCCATAAAAAACAACTCAACCTCGTCCCCAGGTCTTCTCGGTTAATGGTGCATTAACCTGCTAGGAAGCTGCACCTTTGACGTCATTGGTTGATTAATCGCAAAATGCTTCCAAATTTGGTCATCACTGGCTGGCAGTTATGGTGAATTATGCGTGTGCTTTTAGCCAATCAGAATCGGGGAAATATTTTGAAAGAATAATAATTCTTATTTATATACTCTGGTAACTAATAACCTTGACTGCTAGATTCTCCTTGCAATTTGCTTTGTGTATACTTGTGAATCCTTGTGAGAATTTGTTGATAGTTCAGGAGTTTCGTGGGGTCCTATTTTGAGTACTCCTTATAGCACATGTAATTTGAGTTTTTAATTGATGTGCTAATTTCTATTTTTTGTAGTGGAATTTAGCATCAAATCAGAAGGCATATTCAGTCTGTGACATTAATATTCCAATACGACCGATTAACTGGCTAAGATCAGATTTCATTGATGTCAAGGATGCTAAAATGCTGAATGTTGAACTGAGGTACAACCTTCTTGGATGTCCAACATTTTCAATTTTCTGCAATTACAAGTTAAGCATTTTTGTGCTTCATGTTGAAAACGAATTAGTCGGAGTTGATTTAGACCCTCTCGCGAATAAAGTAACATACCAAAAGGTAGAAACAATTGTGCCAACAGTCTTGCCTGCAGCTGGAAGGTCAAAGGTGTATGATTATGATGGTAAAATCATAACAAAAAAGGGAGGTGTGTATCTTGCATTCTTAGACCAAGGAGCCTGTGTTTCATTATTAAGTGTTATTGTAAGCTACAATTTTTGCTCCGAGATTGACAGAGTTTTGGTGAGATTTTCGAGGGCAGCTGCTCCAGTTAATGACTCTTATCTAGAGGAACAAACAGGACGATGTACTGATGTTAACTCAGTTAACAAAGTGAAACTATCAGGCGTTTGCCATAGTAACGGAGAATGGAACATCATGGATGGGATCAAGTGCCTTTGTAAACCTGGCTATAAGCTTGTCAATGCAACTGAGGGAAATGCCCTACAATGCAGTGGTATGAACGGAAATTCTCTCTTTTATTACAACTGCACAAACGAAAGTAATAGGTTACAAATTAATAAACGTTACAGCAACGATTAACACACAGACAACTGAAAATAACAGGATAATTTGGGTTTTCACAGCTGTATTAACATTAAACATTGGAATCGCTTCTTTTTCACGTTACAAACCTTTTTCATGCTGAATTTGGTGAATTTGACTTTTAAATGTGGAAAAAGGCCAATTTGAAACAAATTGGTAACTTACTTAAAAAGGCCAGTGGAAGTATTAGCAATAGCTTGTTTGGTTGTACTTTTTTGTTGAACCTACACACTTGATACACTTCCTTTCTCCTTACGTGTCGTAATGTATCCTCAGAAACTTATAGTACCAGTCTGGTATTGTGTCTCTCATAAGTCATCTTACTTTGTGACATGCTGCTCATTAGACTAAGCTTGCAAACCCTTTCTGAATCAATCAGTAAACTAACGAAGGCTCTGTCCGTATAGTGCTAAGTAATGTTTTTATCAATGTTATTTTTTAAGCGTGCCTTACTGGCTTTTACAAGAGCGTTGCAAGTAACAGTAAATGTGACGAGTGTCCTACAAACTCAGCGTCTAATACTGGAAGAACAGGTTGCTTATGCCATGAAGGATTTTACAAAAAACCTGGATTACATGTAGCTCCTTGCAAAGGTAATCACAGATACCCGAGTTCTACAATTTTATTTGTTGCTCACTCAAAATATTTCGCCGTTGCTGATTGGCCCAATTCCTCCACCCCCCCCCCCCCCCCCCCTCTTTCTTTACAACCAACTAGCGTTAACTTTGAAACGCTAGCTAAATTACCAAAATTATAATAGGAAAGCCTTTTAAAAGGAAATCATTTTAGAACTTTGCGGCTCTAAAGATCTATTTTTAGGTAACTTCATTTAGCAATAAAACAAGTCTTTGAAAATATTTAGCTTTTTGTTAACCTCCGATGATCTCGATCTCTTGCTTGTCTTCAAGACTTTTCTGGCAAGGAATGGCAAATATCCCTTACTAAAACTTTCTCTTTTCAACCGTTTTTTTTCTTTTTTTCATGCGTTGTCTATGGCAAAGAGCTAATGAACTACTGTTGTGTAAATATAATTGTGTGGTTATTGATCGTGGACTAGCGTTGGCATAGAAGCATATAGTACATTTTTGTAGTGTTTTACTGTACTCTTTATTGCTGAAAGTTAGTACATCTACTTACAATAATGGAGTTCAAAAGAAGGTAAGCATGCGCACAATGTGGTTGATCACATATTTCCCATTTGTCCCTCCTTACAAAACTACCCTGCCCGATACCCCTTTATGTGATTTGTTTTAAATAAAAATAAAAATAAAATAAGAAAAATATTATGCTAACTGATGCAAATCAATCCTCCCTCAGCTTTACCAAAGGCACCAAGAAATGCTTATGTCGATCTTGTTAAGGCAACTTATGCTGTGATTAAGTGGCAACGCTCGCCTGATGACATTGGTGGACTGAAGTTGAGGTACTCTGTAGATTGCTTTAGATGCCAGTCCAGAAAATACAAGGATTGCAAGAAGTCATGTGGACCAACTGTAGAATATAAACCAAATAAGGAGAACATCAAAAATGGTACTGTGACAATAAATGGCTTGCCTTCTGATAGTTTCCTGAAGTTTCGAGTTTACTCTGTCAGTGAGTTAAATGTACAGGAGAAAGACAGAGACAAATGGAGTTACGTTATGGTATCCGCAAAGACTAAAGGTAAGTAATAATTGGCTGAGGACAGGACAGCGCTAGACGAGTTGTTTGCCTACCCAGACAAACCAAATTATCATACACAAAAATCATTGTAGCAAAGCCGTTTTCAGGGAAGACTTAGAAAAGATGTTTCCGATATCCGAAAATTAATTCAATAGATTAGGGTAATATTTAGAAAAACATCCCTATATATCACGGATTTGCTTCGGGACAGGCTTGCAAAAGAACCTAGCATCGATTGAGGTGAGCATGTTTTACAAACGGTAGTTTCTTTTTAAACCAATGTATCATGCATAAGTCAATTCCGGCTGCGCCCATCCCTCCCCTCCCCCGGGCTACTGCGGGGCATTTGCTCGCCTTGTCTGTCTCGGGGGTGAGGAATTAGCAAATTTTACGTGGCCGTGGGGTCGAGCATTTCCCAACACCGGGGCTACTCCCGAGCTTTGGCACGCACGTGCTTGATCCTATCCAAATATAACTAAACATGAAAGATTTTACTGAAAACACAATCCTTTGCAGATTGGCTGATCTATCAAGGACGGGAAAAAACTTGCATAGGTTTTTAAAGCCATGTTTTCTCGATATCATGCATGTATTTATCCATTGCATATCAAATCAGAACTTACATATCAAAATGGAAAGCTATCAACGTTCGTGATCGACGTACTTAGTTTCTATATTAGCCTGCATAGCAAGCGTTTCCGTTTGGTTTCGGAGCAAAGAAAGACCGAGGAACGGTGTTCTAGATTTTGGCCGCGCGAGAAATGAAACAAGAGCCAAAAAAATGAAAGTGGGGGGAGGGGGAAGGGAAGGGAAGGAAACGCTTGCGGACAAACCCCTCGATGTTAAAAACCTGCGTTCGCCAGCGAACGTAGCGCCTCATTGGCTCGGCTAGTCGAATGATGTTGACACGTGTCGATCAAATGTTCGTTTCATACTGAGAGGACGGTATGGTACGTGGCACGCATATTAATTTTCAGTTGTTGTTGTTTTATATTCTGGTCGAAATCGGATTTCTGGCTTTTACAAGTGACGTACAATAAACTAGCCATGAATAACAGAAGACTCCTCATAGCAGCTGAATTTCATTTTGGACATCCAGTGGAAAAACATCACTAGTTGACACAAAACTCTGTCAGCTTCAGCTGTCAAAGTAAACAGAGCGAACAAGATTCAAGATGCTGCATAAATTTTCCGCATGAACTCACCTGTCGAATTTTAACCAATCAGAGCATAAAAATTGGGCGTCGAGCGTGACCAACGCGTGACCATGGTGAGCAAAGTTAAAAGCGACTGTCTTCCTTGCCTGTATAGCTGGCTGAATTTTCGCGTCCGAGGTCAGTTCGAAATAAAAATTTTTATTGCGCGGCACATAAACACAGCATATTTCATATCAATTAAAAAAAAATAAACTTGAGCCTGCGATCATTTGAAAACTAGTAACTTCTCAGCCAATAACTTCAAAAAATACTTGACCTAGATGGGTCGACACCTGAGCCCGCGATAAGGTCAAGTGATACTTGTCAGTAGATACCGTGTTTTGACAGCTGTCGTTTGATCACAACACTGATGTCCAATTGTTGGTTTTCACATGACGTCACTAAAATTCAAACTAAAAAACTATCGATCCTACCGAGATTTTACTTTCACGACGCATTAGAGCAGCTGAAAACTAATTTTCATACAAATTTTCGCTTCAAAAGGATTCTTGGTTTTGTGATAGAGTACGCTTGAATTTCTAAGCTTTTGCGTGACGCGGCATTTACATGACGCCCAAGCTAGCTGTCATGTAAGTTAAAAAAATGACTTATTTTAGGAAATTTTGCTATCTAAACAGTTCATGTCTTAGAAAAAGTATTACTATAAAATGTTTTTGAGTTTCTCGAAGAATAAATTCACGCTTTTGTAGCAAAACTCGATAACAGATGTTTCTGCTGGTTTCCGTCCGCCATGTTGGAGCTCATCCGGATGAGCTCCAGCATGGCGTCTCCATACAAAGCTCTATAAATTTGGGTAAAACATTTCTTCGGATATCTCGTATACGAATTATTCCTTCGACCCAAATCTTGGCGAGGGTCTTTGTATATTTACCTCCTTTCATTTCCAAGATTCTGGACTCTATCTGTCGAATGGTTTTGATTTTTATTTTAATCTATTTTGAATGGCGTGACACTGAAAACCAGCAATATGTATGCATTATCAGTTTTCGTGTGCTCCCAAACTAGCTAGAAAGTATGAGATTGAACATTGATCGCTATCTAGTAAAACAATGACGAAACTGGTCAGCGGAGAGCTTCCAAATAAATCACGTCACCTCGATGAGTTGACACATGAGCCCGCGATATGGTCATGCGATACTGGTCAGTGGCCATCCTGAATTGATCTTATTGTAAATGTCCAATGGAAAAAATGCGGATTTACCAAGACACGCCTGAGACACCCCACCCTTTCTTTTGATAGTCTACCCTACCCGTACAATCTGTAGACGAGTAGGTACGTACGTACGCTCTGTCAATTACGTGACAACCAAACGAAAAGAGGTTGACCATATTCTATGAGTATGGGGCTCTGTCCCACGCGCGCTTCGCTATTAATGACATGCCTGTTTAAGGCCCCGTCCACACGTATTTTTTTCTCCGGTTTGGCCTATACCGTCAACACGTATCTGGTTAAAACGGTCACCGAAATCGCATGTTTTAAAAAACGCTATCCAGAGTGGAGATTTCTGAAAAGGCAGGCTTTTCGTTTTCTTGTCGACGGGCGAAAGTGGAGGTTTCATAGCATGATGCTCATATATATCAACTGCACAAATGATTTCGATTTATAGTCGATTCAATAAAGATAGCTTTGAGGATTGAGAATTGCCCATTGCAAAGTTATTGTTTGGTGGTCGCTCAAGCAAATCATTGCAGTGAATTCGGTGTGTAAAGATGCCAAATGCCCAATTGCAAATTCCCAATGCCAAAATTAAAGCAACCTTAATTGAATCAGCTATATCTTTTTAGGGAGAAAGTTGCGCCCAAGGAGTAAACACCATTCCATAAAAGATTGACACGGCCCGCACATTGGAGACATCTCAGAAGGGACTGGACTGGGCTTAACCCTTAAACCCTAAGAGTGAACAGCATCAAAGTTTTCTTTGTGATAGCAACGCTTTGTAAAACAGAGAGGTCATGAGAATTACAGAGATGATCATACAAGAAGAATTTGCTTGATATTTAATCAACCTCTCCTCACTACTTCCATAGTAAATGAATAGGGGTGACAAATGAGAATTTTAATTTTGATCTTAGGGTTTAAAGGCTGAAACCGTAAATATCGCCGAGTAACTGAATTATTCTTAAAAAAAATTCCCCAGCTATGGACGAGTGCGAAAAAGCAGGAGACGCTTGTCCATTTCCACTGCAGTGCCAGGAACAAGAGAACGCAACTCTTGCATGTGGCTGCGATGCTGGCTTGAAGGTAGTTGGAGAAGGAGATGAGAGGAGATGTCGAGGTAAAGTTTTTACGATGTTCTCTTTGAGCAGTTAACAATAAGTATTAAATTACAAATTGAAACACAATCAACTTATTTGAAAAACGTGTGCACTTTTCTTTCGGTATGAAACAAAAAGTAGGATATTTTTTTCAACGTAAATTGAACTGCACATAGTTGTTCTATTCGCTTTCATTAAGCACTTTGATTTTCTCAGGCAATTAAAACCAATAATCCAAAAGAAATTATTTCCACTGACTATTAAATAAATCATTCTAAAAGTCCTACCTTAAGCCAGCCTTAACACTGACATCTTCTTTAGGGTGAAATATTGTATAAGGGGAGGGGTAGGTGGGAAAATTTCCAGGATCTTCCACTGATCTCACAATTCTACGGAATTGCTGACCTACCCCTCCCCTAACCCAACCTTAACACCATCACGTGCACCGTTTTAGGTTACAGAAGGGGTAAGGGGTATGTGGGCAGATTTTCTGAATCTAAGTCTAATGCTTACTCAATATATTATACGTGCTAGCTGATGACATTTACGAGTGCAGAATTCAAGGTGATGTTTGCCCTCCGACTCTCAAATGCCTAAAAGAAGAAGATGGAGCTTACGCGTGCCGCTGCGGGAAGAAGGGCTACGTAGTTAAAGGAGACGATCAGGAGCGGACTTGTGAAGGTATAAGTGCTTAATTTCATTCAAACTGTTTTCTCGTACCACCGTGCTATTCTTACGATCATTCCTCCATGATAACGTGAGACAACAGCCGAGTGGACATTTGGCGACGCTACTACTGGTTTCCCCGCCAAATAAATGCATGACGTCTGAGAAACGAGCGCAGGGTGTGGGTCGTGGGTGTGGGTGTGGGTGTGGGTAAATGTCGTGGGTAAAAAAAGTCTTCCAAAAAAAGTAAAAAACTAAAAATTAAATAGCAAAAAGTTGTAAAATCCATGAAACGAAAATCTTCTCGTACATACCAGTCCTATTCCCCTTCCCCGCGATCGGCAAAGCTAATAAGCGAATCCTTTAGTACAAACGGACACTAAAACGGCATTTAGGTAAAAAAAATCACCGAAAGAAACTCTTTACACTATGTAAACCTGAAGTAGGCTATAGAAAAACTGGAGACTGAACTGCTTTTTCACAAAGATGGCAACATTCGTGACTGAAACGTCCTTTCAGTTTAAGGAATGACATGTCGAATCGTTACAGCAAAGATTTTGTACGCAAAACAAAACGAAAAAGAATCGAGAAAATTGTATTTCCGTACGCCAATAAAATTTGCATACAGTCTCGCCATTAATTTGAAAGGTTAGGAATGATGGTGGTTCCTTCGTAAGGTCAGAGCTTGATTCTCGAATGTCTGCACGACGAAACTCCAATTATCAAGGAGAATTGTCCCCCAAAAAACAATATTTTGTCCGAACTTCCCCCGTGTTGCTCAGTGCAGGTTTTCTATTAGAATTCAACGAAATGCCACGTTACGTAACCATCCCTAAAACATACTGTCTCACAAAACTCCATATTTGGAAGACCCTCGCTCAAGTCTACCAATCCCGTTACCTTGTTTATCGACCTTAAAAAATAAAAATGAGCATCATGCATGACGCGTTTTCGTGTGGACGGGCGAAAACGATTCGAATACGCTACGTGTGGATGCGTATTTATTTATTTATTTTTTTGAATCTCCGTTTTCAAAAATATCCGGATACGTGTGGACGGGGCTTTCGTCAGTTACTCGTCATTCAACGAATTGGCAACAATTTTCAAAAAGAAGGAAGGAAGGAACCATTTCTTGAATTATTATTTTTTCTTTTGTTTTTTGTTTTGTTTTGTTGTTTTTCCTATTTATAAGTGTGTGTTTGTTTATTCCATCAAACTGTTAAGCTGAAGATGTTCCTACCGTTGGAGGTTCCTCATCGAAGACAAAGATGGTGATTGTCGGAGCAGTTGGTGGTGGCGGTTTGCTGTTACTTATCCTTGTCATCACGATCATTATTGTATTCTTTCGCTTCAAAAGGTAGGGTAATGCATTATCTAAGTCAGCCTTTGAAATGTAAGAGGAAAACCCCCTAATTTGTATTCGAGTGTTGGTAGTTGTAGTGGTAGTGGTAAAAGATTTGTAGATTAGTAAATAAGCTAGGTTATAAATTATGATCCAATTAGTTTGTTTCGTGTTATAAACGTAAGATTTATAACCTGTGCTGACATTTTGAGAGTTTCATTTGTATAATATATTGGGGTCTCAAATATCACTTTTTAGATTTCTTTCAGGTGGTCAATTTACTGCTCGCGATTGTTCAGTGATAAATCCCAGTTTCTGTGTTTTTCATTCTCATTAACTGGCACATCACCAAGTAGAGCTAGGGAGTGACAAGCATTTACTGGACCATTTATCTTTGTTCAAATTGTAAAAACGTAAAGAAAATTGCCGTTTTCACACTAGAGACGGATAATCCGTCTGGTATATTTTCCGTCTTAATTTAAGACGGATAATCTGTCTTTAGCGTGAAAACGGCCAATCAGTTATGGGTTTATCACCAAAAAGTATAGCCAGTCTTAAACATTCGGTTGCCAATATAGTCCATCTTAAAGCTAACTGGGATGAAATGTTTCTCTTACCTAATGGTCAATAATTTATGGCTGCTAGTTTTCGTTTTGGTTTTGGTTTCTTTTGTTTTGTTTTGTTTTTTTTTTTCAGACTTTTTAAATGACAACAAGATAGCGATTTAATACCGAATTAATACCCAGTTTTGACAAGCGACGCATTTCTCAACTAAAAACCCAATAAACAAACCAGCCATGAATCACATGCAGGAGACTCTTGATAGCAACTGTATTTCATTTTGTACATCCAGAGGAAAAAGACAGTTAAAAACATCACAATTTAACACAAAACTCTGTCAGCTTGAGCTGTCAAAGTAAAAAACTTTCAGGATGCTGCATACATTTTCCGCATGAACTGACCTGTCAAATTTTGACCAATCAGAGCGTAAAAAAAATTGGACGTAGAGCTTGACCAACGCGTGACCTGTATTTTAAAACAAACTGGCTGAATTTTCGTGTCCGAGGACAGTTTGAAATCAAAATCCTAATAGTGCGGGGCCATAGTGACATAAACACAACATATTTTATATAAACATGTTTTTAAACGCGACGACATCCACGCCATTTCTTGCGCTATTTCCTGCTAAGTAAAACGCGGGTTGCACAAATGCATCGCGCGATTTATAACATACTCCCCCCTCCCCCCCCCCCCCGACGGGCTGACAGCTGATTCCCTTCCCTCCCCCGCAAAGAGTCTACGGGGGTACGCTTCGTCATAACCAAATTTTCTTGGATAGATGTTTTACCAAATTTTCTTATCCATTGTGCTCCGCTATAAATGTATTGCGTTGTTCATTATAACTTCCAACAACACTGGCCTCGTATTAGAAAAAAGGTACGGTTACCCAAAAACAACCACCGGAGTTTACTGACGAGGCACGCAAAAAAATGATGACAGAATGATGTAGGCGGAACAAAATAGTTTGCACAGACAACGTTACAAAAAAAAAAATGGTCTTGTTCACCAAAATTTCAAAACCCCCCTCCAAAGAAAAATAGTGGTTTGTCCTGTAAGTGTAGCGGTAGCGGAAGTGGTGGTAGTAGTAGCAGTTGCAGTAGCAGTAGTGGTGGAAAAGGGTTAGTCTAACACAAGCACATTTGCTATTGTGTGCAGCTTTGGCTGATATGGTTATTTTAAGGTTAGGGTAGATTTATCTGTGTATCACAGTTACTCTTATGCACCTATCAATGTTAAGCCGGCGGGGGGGGAGGGGGGAGGGGGCAGGGCATGGGGTAGGGGTTTGATTGTCTTTGTTGTCCCTGGGGTAGGGCATTTAACTGATCTTGTTCTCCCGGGGGAAGGGATATTTGACTGCCGACTCGGACGAAAAAGACTGAGACCGAACATATGTTCCCGCTTCCACGCTTCACGCATGCGCGCACGGTCTGGAAAATCTGGAAAATCATGGAGGCCATTAACGAGAGTAAGCGTGGATTTTACTGTTTTGTCTTCAAATTTCGTTTGTTTTAGCGTGTTTTTGATCAATCGAACCTCTTAATATACTGTGGTATCAAAGTAAACGGAAGTAAAGAGAAACCAAGTCGATTTTTGCAACTACAATTGATTAGTGTATGGCTTATTCGGCGCAATCACTGTAAACTTATAAAAGTGACTTTCTTTGTACCCTTTACTAAGAACGATATATTTAGACTTACAAAATGTGAGCTTTCTCCTAAAGCTTTATGTATTCTACGCAGTGTAACACGGATTATGGTTAAAACGTATAATTGCAGCTGTAACAGGAACATGTATCTTTGGTTATGCAGCAACGTTTATATAATAAAAAGATTGCAGAGTTTTATTTGGAGATATTTTTATTCTGCCTCTCTTGGGCCCAGCCTTGGGATTGACAGCAATGTGCAGCCTGGGGTGGGGAAATTTGGTTGCATTTGACTGGAATGCTTTGCCCGTGGGCAGGGAATTTGATTGAAATTTTTTGAAAAAAGTCAAACCCCACCCTATGCCCTGCCTCCCCCCCCCCCCCCCCCCCGCCGGCATTACATTGATAGGTGCATTAATCTAGGGATCGCAAGCCTTTGCAAGGGATAAATATGCAATCCATATAGGTCCTATTTAGCTTTTCAGGTGTCTGGCATCTCATGTGGTTATCAGGTTAAAATTCTGATATTATAATTCTAATTTTTGGGGCTCTTAAGAGTAGCAAGCTGCAGCGCAGGTGTTTTCTTTTCTACTGAGCAGCTCCCTAATCTAAAAATCAAAGGTGGCGACTGCACGCAGGAAAATAGTACGTGAACGTTCGCCCGATGGCCTAGGAAGGAATGGCATGCAAATTGATGGGAGTTCTTTTTTATTTTTTACCTGTATGCATCGAATCGTCTGTGTTTGTTTCTGTTGTTTGTTTTTGTGTTTTTCTCAGGTGTAGAAGAAACAAGAAGGAAGACCACAGTATGCCAGAAGAAGGTAACGGGGAAAAATGAATTGTAAGCTTCTTTTTCACCTGGCGCTTTTTATGAATGCGCATGCAAACTCACTGAAGGAAAGATTTTTAACAGCAGTCGTCAATGATCGGTGGATCGGCAACGCTATCCCGACCCAGAAAATTTCCCAAAAGAAATGTGTACTTTAGGTCTTGGCTGTTACAATGCATTTACTAGCTACTCTGAATCTTAAAACTTCCTGGATTGATTATGTGAGTGGAAAGAAAAAAAGTAGTTTTTTACTTGCCATTTTGCTTTTGAAAATGGTCAGCCACGCCGATGATGGCTGTCCTTCTGTGACGTCATTCTGAAGTCTTATTGTCAAGTTAATATGCTGAAGCCATATATTTCACCGTTCGTTGCCTTTAAAGGAAACCATAAAGCATGACATTTGATTTGAAGAAAGCCTACTGACTCTTCGTCACATTTTAAAGGGAGTTCTAACACATATCCGATGGAGGAGCTTAACCTACCTGAAGTCGAAGGAGAACGAAACGAATACGATGACATAAATGTCCCAGAATACTTGGAAATGATTCACAGTCCCTCGTTCGAGCTGAAGCATGAAAAAATAAAGATAGAAAGGCTACTCGGAGCTGGTAACTTCTGCAAAGTTTATAAAGCCACTTTAGACAACGATACCGTGGCAGTCAAATATCTTAAAGGTGAGGCATTTTACATTATCTTGTCTTTATGGGGTATCCACGCTGGCGATGACCGTGAGGGTGGTAGAAAGTGCATATAGTTTTAGTATGGTTGATGTCAGTGAAATAAAGCCCAGCTGTACTTGTTTTTTACAATACGACTATTTTCTATGCAAAAGTGTAAAGCTAAAACCTTTGGTAGGGATTGAAGAAATAATAATTGCAAAACAACAACAATAATAATAATGAAGGTGTTGTTTTGTCATATAGTTATAATTTTCTTTTTCATATGAAGCAAGGGCCACTGCTAAAGATAAACAAGATTTGATTACAGAAATGAATGTTATGAAGAGACTGAAGCCTCATCCTCATGTCTTGAAGCTGATTGGCTGCTGTAGCATCAGTGGTAAGTCGGGTCCCCCAATAACAAAATTGTTTTAGTATTTGCAATAATAATACTAAAAATAATAAAATAAATATGATGATAATAATTTATTAATATAATAATTACTTTTTTAATAATAATTATTATAATTACTATTATTATTCATATATTAATTTTTACTCCAAGGCTCACAGGTTTTGCTGGCTATATGTTATAGCCTACTACTAGCGAAAAGCGCGGTTTTTTGGCTGCAAAAAGGATTAAAGTCTAGCTTTAACTAGCTAATATTTTTTTATTCTCGATATCTTTGACCAACTAGTTAGATTTTACTAAAACAATTATTCCTCTCGCCCTCATGGCCTCTGAGTCAATAGCCCATTCGGCCTTCGGCCTCATGGACTATTAATTCAGAGCCCATTCGGGCTCGAGAACTAATTGTTAAATAGAAGAGTCATATCCAAGGACAGTGTGCGCATTCAAAAGGTTAATTCCAATACATATGTTTTTTTGATGAAGTCCTAACAAGTGGTTAGCAATAACTTATTATGAAGAAATGGGAATTTCGCGAAGCGCTGCCCCGGAAATTTTCGTCTCGAAAGGTAAAGATCGAGGCCTTAATTCACTTGCTCAATCCCCATAAAATATCTTGCAAACACTTTGAAAACAGCGCCCCATTTAGAAAAAAAGCAACAACACAAAACAACAACAACAACAAAAAGAAAATCGGCCCATAACAGTGACCTTTTGACTGTAATCTACCAAATCATTAGGAGCAATCAATCAAAACGCATATACATGTAGCATCATTCTTCAATTATCATAGCAGGCCTGTTCACAACTAGTTGAAGTAGTAGTTCAACCAATGAGAACGCAGCATTGATAGTAGACCACTAGTTGGATTTTACTAAACTGGGATAGTCGATCTGCTAAGTGTCTTTAGAGAAATTAAATGAGATACATCCTCGGAGACCGAGAGGCGGTCAGTTGGGTCGGGAAAAACGGCGGCGAAAATTTTCAAGAACCAGTGAGAGAGTCCCTGGGATGCTACTCTTAACCAACCAGTTCCACGACTCATTTGAATGCTTGTATTTGATTATGAACAAAATTTTCCAATAGGAGGCCAGCATCTATCGTGCTGCTTTCGCGATCTTCTTATACGAAGAAATTTACCCGCAAACTCGACTGTTCGCCGTACGGTGTGACTGGTGCAGGATAGTTTTCTTCGAGAAGAGGTTTCAGTGACAAACTCGCCCCGAGGAAAACAGAGAAATTCCATAATTGGTAAAATTTCCGTATAACCTAGTGCATTTTTTTTATGCATGCAGCAATTTCATACTATTTTGCACAAATAGTTGATTTGAATAGAGTGGAAACATGTATGCATAATAGTCTAAATGTATGAGATTATACGGAAATCTTGCCCCGTAATTAGCTTTAATTTTAGCATGTTAGCAAAACGAAACAAATCGCAAAAAAAAAAAAACAACAACTAATTAAAGAAATCACTTGTGGACTGTGGACTGATCGAAGGTAAATTCATGAACAGTTCTTCTAGGCTTGTTCATATGAAATCGTGTGGTCACTGTTTACGCCAGCTCGGCATATATATAGTTGGCAGGTACGTGCCCTTTACAGTTTGCAAATTTTTCTCTTCAGTGACACAAGAGGATCGTACGAAACTGTAGATTTGCACAGTTGTATGAACAAGCCTAGAAGTACTCTCACTGGTGTTTACGAATTTACCTTCGATCAGTCCCCAGTCTGATTTCTTCGGTTTGTGCATTTTTCGTTTGCAAACATGCTAACTTATCGAATTTTTTCTTTTTTTTTTTTCATGGGGGCGTTTTCACTGAAACCTCATCTTGGAGAAAGCTCCCCTGCACGAGCCAGACAGGTAAGGCGAACAGTCGAGTTTGCGGGTAAACTTCTAGGGTAAAGCAGCGGGATAAGTGCTGGCTTCTGATTGGGCATAAAATAATTTTTTTTGCCCAATCACAGACAGGCTAAAATTCGAATGAGTCGTGGCACAGTTCTTTAAGAGCAGCATCCCAAGGACTCTCTAACCTCTTTTAAAAAAAGAAAGAAAAAACATAAGCAGTCGTTTGTCCTGACCCAACTGACCGCGCCTTGGTATCCGAGGATGATTAGGATAATGATGTTCTTGACAATTACTTTTATTACGTCCTCAGATCCCCTACTGATCGTCTTAGAGTATTTACCATATGGTGATCTACTGGGATATCTGAGGAAGAGCAGAGGGCATACAGACAGCTACAACACAGGAGAGAAAAAACCTGCGTCCAAGCTCACAGCCAAGGATCTCTTATCTTTCGCATGGATGATTGCTGATGGAATGCATTATTTGGCCACAATGAAGGTCATCTACGATAATAGTCTACAAAGTCCTTTGCGTAACACCACCGTCCTAGTAATAGCAAAGCACAACAATACACCCGTCGCGATTTCTGAAATTTCAACCCATGTTGCCAGACTTCGTGGTTTTTTTTTAAAACAGGTCTGATATGTAGTGGCGCAGTTATTACAAATACTGGTCACTTTTTTATCAGTTTTGAATGTAAGAAAACCCTCCACAAAACCAAAAAATGTTATAAAACTTCCTTGGATGCGCGCGCGTGTTTCAGTTTTCAGACAATAAGGGATCAGACACACTCTCAAATCAAATGGATTGCCATACAGGTCAACATCGACAGCCTTCTTGCTTTTTTATTATTTTTTACATTGCTTGTTTGTTTGTTCTTCTTTTTTTTTTAGGTCATTCATCGTGATTTGGCTGCACGCAACATTCTTGTTGGCCAAAAGCAAGTGTGCAAAATATCGGACTTTGGACTTGCCCGTGACGTAAATGATGACATTTATGTGCGAACATCACAGGTAGGTACCCATAGGGGTCTGTAACTGGATTAAACTTTAACATAAGGAAAACGGCTTTTTTTCTCTTGCTTATTCATCTGACATCGGTCTTCTTCTTTTCTTTACGAAAGGCTCGACTACCAGTCAAGTGGATGCCTCCAGAGTCTCTCTTTCACGGTGAAGCCAGCACCAGGAGTGACGTGTTAGTAGCCAGATTTTAGATAGTCGGCGTAGTAAGTTACTACGAAATTTGCCAATTGCTTTTTAAGGACCTATCCAATTTTGCTCTGGACCATGCATAATTGTTAAACATAATGAGTTCAGCGCTTTAGACATTTTTACTGATGGCCGGCCCTTGTATGGTTTACGTATCCAGTGGGTCTCTTTGTGAGCTTTGTGAGTTGTGTTAACGACTAGAAAGATCTTGTGACTGCCCTTGCAAGTTTGTTTCTGATCTGTGCGATATATAATCATTACAGAAATAAAGGCTCCTTAATGAATTCTTCATAATTAACCAATCAGGTACTATTTACAATTTATTTTTTGCTTGATTTCTCTTTCCAGGTGGTCATACGGAATTGTTCTATGGGAGGTTGTTACAATAGGTAACTACTGATCGATTGCACTTATATCACTTTCTAAGAGACAAAATAAGTATTGTAAAGGTTAATACATAATCCTAAAATCTATTTTACAGGCGACTCTCCATATCCCGGTTTCAATGCCAGGCAGACGGTGTCTATGCTTGAAAGAGGATATCGGATGCAACGTCCAATCCATATTTCTGAGGAACTGTGAGTAATTTAGTATTATAGCAACCTGAAAAAAGTGGTAACCCTCAATTCCATTCTGAGAGTGCGAATTGTGGTTGTCAATCGATTGATTATTAAAAGGATGGATTGATGGTAGTAGTACTGGGTTAAAAAACATCAGTCGATGGACTTGATGTTTCGTGACGTTTAACAATTATTCGCCGAAGACGAAGTTAATTTTATTCAATAATATTAACGGAGTCTGAGGTGAATAGTTGTTTTAGCATATTCACACGAAGTGATCTCAACAGAATCAAAAAGGAAACCATTAAAAAAAACGATTAGTTGGATTGACAGGTGTATTCATGCGTGAACAGCCGTAAACAGTAGATGCGCAAGAGTTAGATCTTTACAGTATCTTCAAACATGGCAAATGATAGTTTTAATCTTTTTGTATCGACTTTTGTAAGCTTTAGCATCAACGGTTTAAAAGCGAAAAACGTGGAAAGTTTAAATTACTGCCAAATTCTGAGAAGAAACGTAGAGCTTTATTTGTTTCTGTCAACTCACCGTGAATGAGAAAGTTTTTTTTTGTTGTTGCTTCTTGCAAATGCTGTCAATAGCGGCTACGATCAAGGTGAGCGTTGTTTATTTGCAGTGTTCTTTGCGTTGTTAACATGCTGAAACGTACAG
This sequence comes from Porites divaricata, assembly GCA_038088405.1. Classification (NCBI taxonomy): domain Eukaryota; kingdom Metazoa; phylum Cnidaria; class Anthozoa; order Scleractinia; family Poritidae; genus Porites; species Porites divaricata. The sequence continues at coordinate 9,332,385 of JBBMOI010000008.1, read as the reverse complement.
CTTTCGAAAATATTTGCCTTCTTTTTTTCTCCATAAATTAACTTCTATTCATAGGCAAAATTGGTCTTGCGAGAAAATCCCCAGTTCACAAAACAGTGACAAGCGGCCTGGTTTTCCTCTTACAGCCGATTTTAGTGTTGTGTATACACCCGGATTTTTGTGACATGATTCGACGGCTATGATTCGACCGTCATGATTCGACACATGTCACGTGATGCAGCCGTTTCGTCTTGCACGCGGTTTCAAGATGGAGGAAAGTGAAAGTTCCGTGGTGACCGAGACGGAGAGCGAAACAGGCAGACCGGGAGAGAGGCAAGGACAACTTTACACCAAAACCAAAAAAGGCGAGGCTGTGGGAATCCCAACAACTGTGTTCTTACCCAAGGAAGAAACCTTTACAGCGTAGAAATCCAGTATCCGAAGTGCAATTGCTGAGTTAGAATGTACTTCCCTTGGCGATGTGATTGTGGACAAAATATATTTCATTACGAAAAGTTCGAAAACGTTGTCGCTGATGGGACAGCAAGCAAGCCTTCACTCATTACTGTCATTTGCATGGACCCCCAATCGCTTAGCCAGGTATCGGTGATTGAATGAAACCAATCTTGATACTCGTCTATAAAGAGTTCCGGTTTGCTCCTTACCATTGCCTCTAGAATTTTGTTTTCTCTATCTGTTACGGTATAATATAAAACAAGTATTTAAGTTTCTGTTGGACTATGGTTCATGGAACCAACAAGCAGTCTACAAACCGACGAACAAACATAGAAACTTACAGGTTAAGATTCTTTGTCTTCCTCGCCTTCGTTGTCGGCTCACATCGCCATATAGCCTATACAAGCGGCGAATTTTTTACACAAAAGCGGTACTTGTAAAAAGGCAATTTGCTGTTTCCTTTTTCGAACTTCCATACAAATTTTGATGATAAATCACACGCCACCGTAAATCCTCATGCAGAACCCTCATGTTCTCTCCTGTTTACTGCTTGGTAACCTCTCGGTCGAATTATGACGGTCGAATCATAGCCGTCGAATCATGTCACAAAAATCCGGGTGTATACACAACACTGATTTCGGCTGTAAGTGGTAAACATTGCTTCTAGCGTACAAAAAGTCAGCTACTGTAAACCACTTCGCAATAAATCACGCTGTTTAAACACTATGAAGTCTTTTCTTATCTTCAAAGTCATCAACACTAGGATATTCTTGTATTTTTAAACGTTCTTACCATGAAACTTTGGCAAAACACCCAGTTCACGACAGCGATTTTGTTCTGCTGTATATTTACCGCCTAGAACGGTGAATATGACGTCATAGTCCGAGATAGCGAACCAATCAGATTGCTTGAGTCACCAAGATCACTGAGTGTTACTAATAATAGATGGACCTTTTTCATGTTTTTATTTTTCGTTTCAATGGGAAGGTAAATCACCGAGTATATAGTAAAAGTAACTTCGAGGGTGGAAATTATGAATCGTGTTTTCCAGGTTTTCCATTATGTCTGAATGCTGGTCTGAGAAATCCGAAGAACGCCCAACATTCAAGTGGATCTGCACTGCTGTTAATAGGCTGATAAAAGATACTAAGGTAGAGACAGTGATTCATTCCTTACAATAGCTTTTCTGCCGACTACGCTTTTGCACAAGGAACCCAAGGCCAGCGCTGTCGAGACTGGGGCAGGGCGACCGGGGATGGTGGGTTCAAAGAGGCTATTTTAATCCTCGGACGTACGGGTAAAGTCATACCCCCACCGTGTTACAAGGGGAGGGGGGTTGATGGACCACCCCCCTCCCCACCCTGAGTTTTTGATATGTTGCAGTATTTTGAAATGATTTTGCCTTCAGTGGAAAGCCTTTGATCTTCTCTTCAATATGAGGTATATTGAGGTCTGTTACGTCACCAAACAGGGTTACCATCTTGGATTTTATCAAGAATTAGAAATAAAGTAAAAACATCGAGAATTAATATTTTTTGCGCTTAACATGTAAAATAACACATAAATAATTACTTTGCATCATTTCATCCAAAGGATTTACTTTTATTCCTTATAGAAGTTGAAAAACATGCATTTTCACTAAAAAATGTCTTGACCACCCGCTACTTATGACGTCGTATATCGTAACTTTAGTAACTGACCATCAGTTAACTTGTCTCAAAATGCGCGCACGGGATAAACGAACAGCTACAGAAAGCTTCAGGCACTATGTTTTATCGTCTAAGAGAAGAAAAATCAGAACAATCTTAGGGGGGTGGCGACCGCCCACCCCTCTTCCCCCTCCCCATCGTACGTCCGAGGATTAAGCTGCTTTTCTGATCTATGTTATAGACTAGGAAAATGAGAAGTTTAATCCTGTCCTAGATTTGCGTGCTTAATGTTTCAAACAAAAAAAACTAAAAAAAGGGGCAACATTCCTAAAGAAATAAGCAATGTTTCTAATTAAATGTCTCTCATCATGCAGGCATATCTGTTACAATTTACCCTTACAGTTTTTCAAAACTTTAACGAAAATTCCCCTAGGGTCGGTTATTTAGACGAAGATCTCTTCATCAATGGGTTATTTTAAGACAAATTCTTTTCTAATCTACGCTAAGTATTTTCATGAAACTGTTTATGATCAATGGTGTTTAGAAAAAAGTGGCTGAGAACGCAGTTTTGTTAAACACTGGCTAAACTCCGTTTATATAATTGGCCCTTTATCTTTTACCGTATTCTATTACAGTAACTTAACCCAAGGAGCCTATTTGCAGTAAAATCTAAGTTCCCCTCCCCCCTTCTCAAACTCCTTCCTTCTCAATATTGTATAAGCTGTTTCATAATTGGTTTGTTCATTGTCATTATAAAACGATTGGGAAAAATTCACGTACCATGCCCCCACTGCACCACGAGAACTGCCTCACAAACTAATATCAAACCCCTCGTTTGATCTACCGAGCTGGTGAACTGTTTATTTTATTTGATTGCTATTATTATGTTTACTTTATTTTTTTCACTGAGCCAAAGTAAAAACCTTTTTTTTTCGTCAGTAAATGGAAGATATTTATTCTTGAATACCATATTGTTCTTATTTTGTTATTAAACAGACTTGCATAGACCTGGATGCGTACAATGATGCTGATTACGTCAACTTTGATATGGCTGAGGGAGTGAAATAAAAGCCGAAGGCTTTGCTGAAGGATTGGTCAAAGGATAGAGATATATAGCTCTTTCGAGTAGCTATGTAATTCAGTTTTAGGAGGAAATACAGTATAAGATTTGTTGACTCCACACATTTTATATAGAAAGTGGGCAATCAAATATTTGCCGGTAAAAATGCAATTAGTGAGGACTAGTTAAATTTTGAACTCCTGGCAAGGTGCATACTTTTGGCGTGCACAGCAATTTTCAAGGAGTTATAATAACTCCTCTAGTGGGGCGAATTTAACTCCTTGCAATGGAGTTATTTTAACTCCAAAAAGGGGTTTAAAGAACTCTTTTTCAGGAGTAAAATTGACCCCAGATATTGAGGAGTTAAAATAACCCCCAAAAAGGAGTTATCCTGTACGTAAAATTTTTACTCCACTTTCAGAGTTAAATCAACTCCAAAAAGAGTAACAACAACTCGTGCAAGGAGTAAAAATAACCCCATTTCGGAGTTATTTTAACTCTAGACTGGGAGTAAAAAGAACTCTTTTTCAGGAGTAAAAATGACCCCAAATTCGGAGTTAAATTAGGAGTTAAAGTAACCCCCAAAAAGGGGTTATCCTGTACCTAAAATTTTTACTCCATTTTTGGAGTTATAATAACTCCCTAAAAATTACGGTGTGTGTCTTTGCTTGGTAACTCCCGACTCACTGGAAACTTTTGCTCTTAAAATTAGAGTTAAACTGTCAGTAGCTTTTGGTTCATTCAAGCAGCCACAGATATTGAGCAAAGCACATTCGATAGTCTTCAGTCATTTATAGTGCCCTGTAACTGCTTCAGAATACTGAGTTGTTTTGGGAAAGTAAACTGATGCTGCTATGTGTAACTAGTACATTCCAAGTAATTGCTTGCTTTATATAGCTACATGTAAGCATTTATGGAAGGTATCAGGTATACTATGTTAAGTTTAAGTTCCTTGGACGGGGCTATATCTTAATGAAGCATGGTATTTTTTTGCTAGGTTGCTGCAATTAAATAGCGTTTGAAAGTAAATTTTTTTTTAAGGAGTAGTTAACTGTTGGACAGTACAAAGACTATCGCATAACTTTGCATTTTTTTAAATTCTAGTGTGAGAAGAAACTGCATTTAAAAGACCAGTTTCCTTTTAGAGATAGTACTGTTTGGAATAGTTACGAAAGTAAAAAACGTCGACAATTGAAATCTAGATTTAAGATGGGTTTTTCAAGAAATGTGATTTTCATCAGAATATAAATAGTCCTATGGAAGGGAAATGCATAAATCTAAATAAGAACTTAGGGAATTCCGTTTTTTTCTTTTCTAGGTAACATTAATACTGTAATTTTATATATTTTCACTTTTTATAAAACTTTGACCATATAAGGATTTTTCATTTTCATAAACTAGTGTCCGTATCAGTTTTTGTGATTATGAATGTATGCAAACTTGATGCTAAAATGGCGACTGTTCCATAGTTATTTTCGAATTTGTTCACCTGTCGAGTCGTCTCAATGTCGGTCATCATTTCGAATTATTTTTTACTACGTAGGATTGCAATAACATTTGGTAGCGTGGTGGATTTCTTGACAGTCTCAGGTTTGTGGATTTGGGAGTTAAGAACCCAAGAACGCTTGTAACAACGATTCTTAGGATTTAGAGTGAACAGATTAGATCGTATATTTTCGATTGAATGAACGCTCCAAATAAAACAATAGATTTTGATCTAGCAATTGAGTGAAGTTAATTGTTCGCTTATTGTGTCCCCTCTTTTACACAACTAAATTAAAGTGTACTTGTTTTAATTTGTTTTAAGAAATAATAAATATATAATACAAATGGAGAAATAATGCAAGTAAAAAAACAAAAACAAAAACAAAAAAAGTAAATAAATAATTAAAATTACAAAAACAACTGCGGAAAAACAAATCAATTTTCGAGACAGGTATGAACTTCATCTATTCGCAGTTTATCACTCAGACCTCTCGGCCAATATGTCATGACCACGTAACTATAGGTTCTCTCGCGTGAAATAGACCTGTTAGCTTAGTATACATGATTGTTTTCTCTTAGTGTTGGTCATATGGCATTACTCTTGAGAACTTTTTCTTTCACTTTTCGCCATGTGCACGTGCATATCACACAATTCACGAAAAGAACAAAAACATCCGCCGTTATTTATTTATTTATTTATTTTTTTATATGAGGAAAAAAAAAAAGGTACAAGCTCTTCAAGACTCCTATTCATTCCATTGTCGAATAAGAAACACCTCTCGCATACTTTTAAAAAGCAAACGAAAATAGTGGTGAAAAAACTTGTAACTTGTGAAGTTGACACATTCTGATTGGTGGATTGAAAATCGATGCCAAATACACCGTCACATGTCAAAGCTCGTAGAAGAAGAGAGGTATGAGCAAGTAAACACTTCAATGTCCTTCCCTTTGCTTGTTAGAAGCAGAAGAGAAATCGGACTTCATTCGTCGCCTTCTTGAACACTTAAACTGAACGCGCAAGTTGGGAACCTGTCCTACAGAGAACAACAGATCACAAATCTTTTCAAGAGGTAAGAATCTCAAACGTTGTGCTTAGATACATGTAATAGCATACTTCTTTTGCCTTGGTTTTAGCCAATTACTTTTACGGCGTATTTTCAAGTTCGATCAAATATTCAACTCGAAATGGAATACTTGAGATTTTTTTCCTCGAATAAGTTAGAATTAATTGTGATTTAAGCGGTAACAGTTTCTGTACAACCCCATACATTTATTAAGCATGCATATTCCGACTCTATTCATGTCAACTATTTGTATGAGATAGCGTGAAACTGCTCCATGCACAATAAATCTGTGGCGCTGTTCGGAAATCTTACCTCATATTTTCACATTGCTTTTGTTTACCCCCAAACCAGTCGCCCAGGGAAATTGAAACGATGCTTAATAAGCGAAATTTTGGAATGTAAACAAGTTGCATTATAGGCAACGTGAAAATGGTGAATCTACGTGTTATTGTAAATGGCGACACTTGAAACCCACATAATCCCTCATTGCGCAGGTCAGATGGGAAATTTTTTAATAATACAATCGTTGGCGTACCTTTTTAATATCTGTTAGAACTTGTGGATGACAAATATACATTTAGGAATACGGCTGGTTTAAAGTGCCGATCTTTATCTCAGGACTTTGAATTTTCACGATCTTATTTTCAATACGAACGGGATAGGATACATGGGTGCATGGAAAACCATGTTGATCAGATATTTGATTGCCATAGTTGAATCTCCTTCAAAAGTTTGTTTCAGGTATGACCAAACCTTTCTGATGGTCTGCAAGAGGTATTTCTGGTCTGCCATTCATGCTACAGTGGCATTGATTATATCGTGGTCATCAGCAGAATATAAAGTGTTATATCAAACACCTAACGACCACTGGAACTATCATCCAAGGTCTAATAATATACCAGGAATTTCAGAAGTAAGCACTTTTTTGTAAGTACTCAGACAGACGTATTCATATCTATTTAATTTTTATTTATTCATAATCGTTTTTTTTATTTGTATTTTATTTATCTATGATTATTAGCTGTCGTAACATGTGTTATCCTACAAAAGATCTTGAGCAAAGCAGTTGGTTGTATTTTTTTTATTCCTGGTTTTACGTTTTATTGATAGGATTAGTCATGATACTGAAGCCACTGTCTGAAGATTCTCTTTTCTCTAAAGTTTCAAGTGACAGTGGACTATCCATCGTTGTATTATGAGTTAACCTCTATTTTTTTCTAATGTTTGGTTTGGTTTCCTTTTTCGTTAACTTTTAGTTTTTCTCCTTTTCTTTTCTTCGTTAGTGGAGCTACTTCCCAGGGTCCAACCTATATTCATTGTGCAGTATTCTTGATAATATTCCTCAAGAACCAAACAACTGGTTGCTAAGCACAATCATTGATATTCAAGGAATCCAAAGAGTGCAAGTCACCATTATATATACGATTGACCCCCCTTGTTCTGTCAACCGAAACGTCAAGTTCTGTAACGACTCCTTTGGTGTGTATGTATGGGAATCTGAGATAAAGGTCACAGCAGACAAAATACCGAATCCTATAAACAGTAACAGTTCTTACAGGAAACTTGTCACCATCAGCGGGCCAACTGGTAATCAAAGAACGTTACTAACAATTCCACTTCGTGCAAAAAAGCAATATATCGTTTTGGGCTTTCATGATCAAGTCGGCTGCGAAGTTTTCTATTCCGTCAAGGTCACCTACAACGTATGTCCTGCAACGACGCTCAAGGATAGTCTGGTTTATATACCGGAAACTGTAGCTCCATCGAGCCTCTTAGAGTCCATCGCAGTGGAAGGAACGTGTACTGCGGACTCCTCCCATGTTCAGGGTAGTTTGAATGTTTGGTGTGAAAGCAGTGGTCAGTGGAACGTCAGTCAGTTTGAAGGGAAATGCGTCTGCAAGGAAGACATGGAAAATGTTGGAGGGACATGTTCAGGTACTGCTACTTAGTATTCCTTTACAAATGTATGAAACGATATCAGTCGTGGCATATTGATGACAATGACAATGACAATGACAATAAACTTTATTTGACTTCGAATTTACGATAGCAAATACATGCTAATATCTTCGAAGAAAAATATGTACAAGATAATAGTATATATATAATAGTAAGTATTACAATAAGTTAGCATAAAATAATAACAATAGTGGTAATTCCACAAAATTAAATAAGCTATACAATTGATCGTCAGAAATGAAATAAGAGTCACTTAATAAACTATTCGAGGGCTTCTTAACCCAACAAAAGCGAAAAAAACAAACAAACAAACAGTAGTAACAACAGCAACAAACTGTCATCGTGACTGCGCCGAGAATGTGATGGCAAACCTATGTAATCACTGCCGGTAAATTTCAGGATTTTGATAAGATTATTTAAAATCTGTTGAACAGGCATTTATCATGATTCAACCTTATTTTACTTTTCTTTCCTTTTTAATTTATTAATTATAGCTTGTTCAGAAGGAACGTACAACAACGGAAAGGGACGTAATTGCACAGGTGTGAAAATTCAATTGCCGTCTTTTTATAAAGCTATTTCGAGAAAGGTTGTCGGGAAAAGTGCACGCGACAGTCCCGAAAGGTATTGTGGGTAGTTCTAAGTTCGCTGTTCTTCAAAGAGACTCAGTGAAAGAATGGCACGAGAGGTCATTGACGTATGTTTGCGAGTGCTTAAAAGGAATGCAACAAATGTAATAGGTTCGACAGCTACAGTGTCGGAAAAAGTGTATTGATCATATCCCATAATTATTACCTTTCGGGATTGTCGCGTGCATTCTTTCCAACAACCTTTCTCGAAATAGCTGTATATTGTTAATAATTCCTTAGTCAACAGTAGGTTGAGTTTGATCGTCATTCAGTCAGTCATTCAATTAATTTGATAAATCAATAAATTACATATACATTCAATCACCAGTCAATTAACAAGTCGATCAGGCATTGAGTCAAACATCACTTTGAGCACCAATAATTGTTATATTTGGATTTTTTTTTGCTTTATTCGTTTTGGTTGGTTGGTTTGATTCGTTTTCTTTTGTGTTGTTTTTGTTTCTGTATTTTTTATCTCTCCATACGGCGAAACTCTATAAAACCTCTATAAAACCTCTATTTCTGCCGTTCTTCATTTTTTTATGTGTAAAATGATAAGGTATATCATAAAGTTACTCACGTTTGAGCAAATTTTCACTCATTTATCTGCTAAATCTTATATATCGTCACTGTTTTTTTGTGCGTAGTTCTCCCTTCGAACCCAAGAAATATTACCGTGCCCTTTGTTAACCAGAGTTCAGCTGTGATGCGTTGGCTTCCTCCTGTTATAACTACTGGCCAGGTATTTTACGAAGTTGAGTGTAAAAGAACTTGCGAACTTAATGGCAAGGACTGTGCTGAAGAAACCTGTGATGAACATGCAGGATTTGTATTCAAGGACAAAAGCTATTCGACTAAAGTTATGATACCCGAGGCAACGCGTGCACTTTCCGCATTTGTAAACTATACTTGCAAGATCATTGCGAAAAACAGAGTCAGTGAGATGGCCAAAAGAAAATACAAAATCGAAGCAAGCAGCGCTACGATAAGCTTTAGAACAAAAGGATCTGGTAAGTCAATGATGGCATTTCCCAGAATGCCGCGACACATCCGCCACTTAAACGAACTCGCATAAGCACTCAGTTTACTAAAAATGCTTGTTAAAAGAACACAAGTAGTAATCATATCACAGGATACCAAATACCGAAGGATCTCCAGATTTAGGAGTTGCGTTCTCAGTACGTCGAAAGTAATATTTGACTAAATGATACTGTTATTGTGATCGCATTTAAGTAAACTGAAGTTTGCGGTTATTTGTTGACACATTTGTTTTTGTACGACAGTTCCTGGTAAACCAAAAGTGTCTGTTCAGCAAGCGGGAGTCACTGTTACCGTGTTGTCATGGGCACTGAAATATAAAAATGGCCTGATTGAGAAATTCATAATGGCTTATTTCATTGTGGATGACAATTCTGATGAAGAAATTGTGACTACAACAAAGACAAAACTACGGATTGAGAAATTAGTGCCAGGAAAAACCTATGAATTTCGGGTAAGCTATGTTGTTTAATAGAATGTATTTTTTTTTGCTTTCAAATTCTTTTGAGAGTACAGTAGGATCTCGATTTAACGAGCCTCTATACACGAATTCCTCGGTATGAAGAACAATATTCTTCAGCCCGGCCAAAATTACGGTAAAATGTATGGAACAGAACCTCGATCAATTTAACGAAACACATGACTGCGTTCTTTAACTATCACAATTGTACTGAAGCAATTATTCAAAAAATCGTCTATTTTGTTTTTAGATAGCTGCAGTAAACAACTTTGGAATAGGACCAAACGCTGTAAAGAGGTTCAAGATTCCAAAAGAATCAGATGACTCTATTCAAACTGGTCTGTGAAACATAACATCTTAATTTACTTCGGAGGTTTAGCCCTACTTTTTGCTTAAAACAATAAGACGGCTTTCCAGCTGTAGTTCAGTACAAACTTCATGTTGCATCGATTCCACAGTGAGCACAGGATAATCTAAGAGATTATGAATTCAAACTAGACTTAGCCAATCCACTTATAATTACGAAGATTCGCCTTTTGAAAGTCGCTATTACGAAACAGCCTAACCGTCAATTTACAGTAATTAGACTCTCTGTAAAAACAAAAGCAAAAACTAAACACTAAAAAAAAGCATATACTCCCTTAAAAACGGATCGGAAGTTGATGAACTCTTACTATTCTCTTTCCGCCTTCCGCAGTTTCAAGACCATTTTCTAACCGGGCCTCGTTACAGTCCTCGTTTATGTTGCAATATATTACTTTTTCCCTGTTTATTATAATTATTACATTTGATATTTTAGATGGCTTATCATCCAAGGCCAAGATAATGATTGGCGGCGTTGGAGGAGGTGGCGGTCTGTTATTACTTGTTCTCATCATCATTATTGTCATCATCCTTCACTTTAAAAGGTATTGTACTTTCAATTCTGCTTTAAGTAAAGGAAATGAACACCTATTCTTAACACCTTTTGTTGAATCTCCGTCTATAAGACTCTGGTAAGATGGTCATCCTTCTTAGAGGGTCTCTGTGGGGTGGAGGCAATTACGGTTACTGTTTTACTTTATTATTATATATTGTACTCACTGTCTTTTCATTGTTTTTGTTTTAGGTCTGCATCTAATAAGTATTTGTGCTTTATTTTTTTTTTGTTTATATTATAGGAGTGGTGGAAGGAGCGAAGAAAGAGAAAGTATGCTCTTAGGGGAGCAAGGTATGGGAAATTAGGACAACATACCCTATGGGTTACTAGATGGGTGGGTAGGTGGGTTGATTGATGAGAGAGTGGGTAGGTTGTTGGATGGATGATGGGTGGATGAGTTGTTGGGTGGGTGGATTTGATGGATGGATGAGTTGGTCAATAAATGAGGGATAAAACGAACGAACGGACAAATGAATACATACTTGTAAAATACGCTAAAGCTATCTGTTTAATATTAATGCCGCTTGTTCAGATTTGTTTAGTTATGTTATTATTGTTATAATAATAATAATAATAATAATAATAATTATAATAATAATAATAATAATAATAGTTTTTTTTTTTTTTTCAGGGAGTACTAAGCGCCGAACAGGAGAGCTTATCGTGGATGGTGTAGAAGAGAGAAACGCAGACCATGTAACAAATCACGCTCAATATGTGGAAATTAATGAAATTCACTCTTATGAGCTCAAACGTGACGATATTAAGTTCGAAAGATTGGTATGGAGTGGCAATTTCGGTGAAGTTTTTAAAGCCACTATTAACAACAACACAGTGGCTGTCAAATCTCTCAAAGGTAAGATATATGTCACATTGCCTTGCTTCTGTTTACACTCCACGTCCGGTTGTCTTTAGTGTCTCGATCAGTCTGCAAACACGAAACGGCAAGTATTCACTCTCCGTCTTTGGGTCTCTGAACAATTTGGTCATCATTACATTTTGGAAAACGAGATCGCGATCACAGTTTCAGGATTCTTATTCTCTGTTACATACCAAACTAACGGTGTATAGTCTGTATAGTTTGGTTATTCGAACTCGCAGAAAGGAACTGAACTAAACTGAGTACAACCTCGTTCCCAGTCGTCATCGGCGGGAACTGACATCACTCGCAAAGGTTATCAGGAAACTTTGAATCCAAGCCTAGCGCGAAGTGGCCCAGGCCTGGGGATGAGGGGGATTCCAAGTTTTATCCATTTTTTTTCTTTTTTTTTTTTTTTGCATTGCTTCCTTCTTCCCAGTATCCTCTCATACTCGTCTCAGGGAGACGACTGGAAGAAGATCATGGCAATAAGGTTGTAGTGCACCATGTCCAGTATATGAAACAAACCACCGAGGCTCTAGGATTGAATATTGACTGTTTTATCAAATTTAATTGTCATTTAAAGGAAGTGCCAGTGCTAAAGATAAACAGGACATGGTTACAGAATTGAATGTGATGAAAAGTCTGAAGCCTCACCCTCATGTCTTGAAATTAATTGGCTGCTGTAGCGTCAGTGGTAAGCCAGGTCCCACATCCCCTGCGTGTTAAAACAATATAATTATATATTTTTTTTGAATTGAATTCTTTTAAACGGTTCTTTTTCTTACATTTATAAAACGTAATTTCAATAGCGGGACAAACATGTACAAACTCAGAAACCGATCCAATAAGATACTAAGAAAAAATAGTGTGGAACATTTAAAATCAAGAATGTAAAGCGTTACTTGCCTATAATCTTTTACCCAGAGGAGTGAAAATGTAAGATCTTGCTTTCCCCTGTACGTGAAACACCTGGGTGCGAAAAAAAACATCCTCTTATTACCATTTCATTCTTTTTGTTATGGCTGTCCGGACAGCGGATGTAATTCAATTCTGTTCTTTATATCTGTACCTTATATTTGTCTGTAGATCCCCTTGTAATTGTGTCTGAGTATTTACCATATGGTGATTTACTTGGATATCTGAGGAAGAGCAGGGGCCATTCCGACAACTACAACACAGGAGAGAAGAAACCCGCCTCTAAGCTCACAGCCAAAGATCTCTTGTCCTTCGCATGGATGATAGCTGATGGAATGCAATATTTGGCCACAATGAAGGTAAGGTGAAACGATGTCTTTAGTAATTTTACCGCGTGTACAAAGTGCTACTGGGTGGCATGCAAAGTATGTTGTACAACTAGCTGCGGTTTTTGTAAGCTCAGTTGCTTAATTTGAAAGTGTAGAACTTCTTGCCAAAACAATGTTGTTGGAGCTGTAAGGACCTTGCCATGTAAATCAGCATATGTCGTTATCAAAAGGTGTGTTTATCGCACAAAACCTCTGCAAAAAACTGAAACTGAAACTGAATCTGACTAACCGTTGCTCCAAGGAAGCAAACTTGTTCATTTATCTTTATTCCAGTTAAAAGAAGTTTTATACCTTGACCAGTTCACAGCAACGCGCAACTGTGTTTGTTTGTTTGTTTTTTTTTTTTTTTCTTTTCTTTTTTCAAGTTGGTGAAAAATCCATCGCAAAAGTACTATTTCATTTCCGGCAATGATTGCCAGTCGGGGTTGAGTTATTTCAGAGCATTCATTTCTCCTTATTTGTTTGTTTGCTTTTTTAGGTCGTCCATCGTGATTTGGCGGCTCGTAACATTCTCGTTGGCGAAAACCAAGTGTGCAAAATTTCTGACTTTGGACTTGCGCGTGGTGTAAAGGGTGACATTTACGTGCGGACATCACAGGTAGCACATACATTAGCAGCGCAATAAAAACTACATTTATCTTCCCTGTTTTTTTTTTTAGTTTGATCGGGGAATTCTTTGCTCTTGCTTGTCTTTTTATTATAATAATGGTCCACATTTTTTCGCTTTACAAAGGCTCGTCTTCCAGTTAAGTGGATGCCTCCAGAGTCTCTCTTTCACGGTGAATCCAGCACTATGAGTGACGTGTAAGTCGATCGTCTTTCTTCATTTCTCCCATTTTTAATTTTCATGGTTTTCTTCTTATCTCTTGCCCTAGGTCTTGTTTACTGGCAGAATATATCATCTCTTTGCACAGTTTATTGGAGGCAGGAGTTCTATTTTGTCTACGTCAGTGGGAGTGAGGGTGGGAAGAGGGTGCGGCTGAGTCACACTTAGTTTCGCTGACTTTAAAATTAAAATTGCTGAACAAAACCCAGCTTTCAGGAGTTTCCTTAAAATTTATCAGCGAACAATCTTTGATACAGCCATTTTCTTTCGGTGATCAATTAATTAATGTGTGTTATAAGACTACTGCACAGCTGATTGCATCATAAGCATCATCATCGTCATTCTAATAACAATAATGATAACAATGGAAACAAAGATAACGATAATGATAATCATCATCACCATCAAGAAAAAACAAAGTTCCACATGTATACATTGACGCACTAAGTTATTAGCAATTGTCCGTACTTTGCTTTCTTTTTTTCTTTCTTTTACAGGTGGTCATATGGAATTGTCCTATGGGAAGTTTTTACAATTGGTAATTAAGATCGTTTTTGCTATAGATTGCAAAACAGCCTGTATTTTTGCAGTTGTCAAGAATTCTAAAAGGCGGTCGAACAGTCTGGAGGACACCCCCAAAAATGAATTTGCCGAAAAAAAGACGATAAAGTAAAAACAACAACAACAACGATGACAACGACTGTTTTGGAGTCCATTTCTAATATATAATTTTCTAAATAGAAATGATTAATCCATTAAATATAATAATAACCTGAGATTTTCATCCATTTAATATAATAATAACATGAGAGTTTCTTTTTCGTCACAGGTGATTCGCCGTACCCCGGCTTCAACTCCCAAGACGTGACGTCTTTGATTGAAAAAGGATGTCGAATGCGACGACCTGTCCATATCTCTGAGGAACTGTGCGTTATTATGATCAATTCTCTACGTTTCTTACTTAGAACTAAGCATACAAATCCTCAAAAGTGAGAACCTAAAGGGGTCCTTAGTCTGCGTCAATAGCAGTCGAAATAGACATCATCTGACTAACAAACATTTTCTTTTTATTTCGCACACACAAACAATTACATTACATTTACAATTCATTACAGGTAACAAACCTGACAGGACGACGCAGTCATCCCCTCCCCTACCCCCAACCCTACCACCTAAGCTAACCTCCCTCCTGGGGATCCTCCTTTATGGGTATTAAAATCCACCTAACAGTTAATGCTACATGGAAAGGAAGGAAGTCGATACAAGTATTTTAGACGATACCTGTGAATCGACCTCTAACCTAGAAGGCGTCGCTACAAACATACCGCCTCAATCCTCTGAATTGATTTTCCACCAAGTTCAATACAATCACATTCGTAAATAGATAGGTTGATGGATGGCCTGGATGGACTGCTGGATAGATTGACCAGTGGAAGGATAGATAATATTGGGGATGAAAGTTTTAACGACAGACAACTTCCGTCGTTTTAAGACACCCTTGGCACCGGGGGGGGGGGGGGTATTGTACGTTATAGCAAGTGTTATCAGTGAAACAACTGTAATGTATTTTGCTGCGCGAATTATCGGGTGTCCATATTAGCAAGGTGTCCTCATGAAGAGAGTTGACTTTAAAAGTTTAACCTGTAGAGAGGGGAAGTCGTGACGTCTCGTTACCATGGTAACAAAATTTCTGGATCTCAACAAACTGTGGTCCTTCAAATAAGGCAGAAGAACAAAACCAACGGAGAAAATGACATGTATAACTTTCCTCTCCATGATTGCACTCAGGAACAAAACGGTGGTCCATACCTTTTCCAATAGTTCGACAATGCAAATATTGTTGAGAACCAGAAATTGGGGATTCGCTCTCGGATCATTCTCTCTTGATTATAATCAGTGATACTGAAAGTGTTTTTGGTGTCACGGAAAGAGGCAAAATATCCATGTATGGAAACAAAAATATTAAAGTTGTCTAATTTTCAGATTTTCCGTTCTGACTGAATGCTGGGCTGAGAATCCTATAGAGCGTCCATCATTCAAGTGGATCTGTGCTGCTATTAAGAGACTAATCAAAGACCAGAAGGTAAAGAGATAAGAACATATGACTTATTACCAAGCGTGAGGTCAGGATGGTTGATTACTTACCTTGATTTTTGTTGTTCTTGTTGTTCTTTGTTTGTTTGTTTTGATATTATTATTTACGTAGGGTTTTTGTTTTTGTTTGTTTGTTTGTTTTTGGTTCGGATTTGGTTTTGTTGATGTTGCTTTTGTCTTGTTCATTTCTGTTTAATTTTTTGATCTTGTTTTGTTTTACTGTATTTTTTCATTCGCATTGTTATCAGTGGACCGACACGAAAAAAGTAGGGGTCGACAAAAGCGCAAATAAAGGATTAATTGTATTGCCAAGGGAACGTTTTTCTTGCCCGCTCAGGTCGCCAATCAGAACATAGTATTCACCTCATCTAAGCCGCTCGCTGAACAGGTGCATCAAATTCATTGACACGAACTTTTTTCCAATAACCTGAACTAACTGATATTGTCTCACATAAAAGAAAATCCGGATTCGAGAATGCGATAAATTTTTGGCACTTTGCTTGTGAAATCTGGAATCCTGAGCTTGGAATCTGGAGTGCATCCTAAGAAATCCGGAATACCAATAACGATTGGAATCCGGAATCCAAGTTCCACTGACAAAAATCCGGAATCCATGACGTAGAATCCAGATCCAATCCTGTGGATTTCCTTACATGGGGCGAAATTGATAGCTACAATTTGTTACCTTATTCTTACTAGACTATCGAATCTTAGGCACACTTTTTATCCGTCCACTTGTCAAAAAATATTAATAATAAATAAACAAACAAACAAATAAATAAATAGAGCGTAAATTGCTTTCTAGTTAGGATGGAGGATAACATTCTTGAATGACCTGTTTTACTTTCTCTTGTTGCTTTTTTTAAACAGGTTCACCTTAACCTTGATGAGTATAACGATGAAGATTATGTCAATTTTGACATGATTGATGCGAAGCTTCAAGGCAAAGGCTTAAAGGGCCAAATGCTGGTCAACTAACGAAACAAGAATGTTGTCCAAAGTAGAACGCACTTGAATAAAACAACGGAAATAAGAACGTTTTGCTTCCAAGCTATTACATGAAAAACTACTGATTCATCATCTTTTAAAGACATGACGAACAGGTTTCAGGTTGGCCTTTCGAGTGAGATAACATGAACCGAAGAAATTTTCCCCTTCGTTAACTGAACAATGTAATTTTTCACGACACTTTGAACAGTTTATACAAAAAATTAAAAAAAAAAATCATAACCCAAGATCCAACCCGTGTTTTTCGTCTGCCAAACTCTCTCTTTAGTACAACTATAATACCATAATGGCCGACTTGCCAAAACTGATTCCAGTAATATTAAGTGCAAAAAAAAAAAAAAAATGGTGAATCTAGCCCTTTCCTGAACTCTGACGCAGTTTAACTATACAAACTTTAAAATTCCTTCTATGATGACTACTAATGTATACTTTTGGGTCTTTTGGCCTCATTGGTCCTTAATCTTATCCAAAGCATATATTGCAACTATAATGACCAAAGGCTTGCATCGACTGTTCACTTGTTAATGAAGGGAATAGGTCTGACAGAAAACGTCTTTGACTCATAAATGGCTGCTTAAAAAGAAATAGTCTTAATATATAGTGAGCACGTCACCAAATACAAATTTACCTTTTAACGATGATAATACATTCCCTTTTTAAAACAAATGGGGTCCTTAAATATATATTGTTCCTTGGAAATAAAAATGCTCACGCGCCAATTCTTGATTTGCAACCACGTGAGAGGGCGGCCGTGTTGGGGGTTAAAGAGAGAAATGCTTTTGTTCTTCACCACCAACATGGCCGCCGTGACGTCACGTGCAAACCTGCAATAATGTAACACACTTAGCAGGACAGGAAAAGCTGTTATTATCACGTTAAATTGCTGTTTTGTTCCCTATTCTTTTCTTAAAAAGTTCTTAATTTTTGTCAACGTTGTTAAAAGTCAGTTATTTTATGTAGCGAAGTTACGTGCTGAACAACACGAAATATAGATAGCTGCGTTTCTTTTCCCTTTTCAAAAGGTTTGCAAACTAAACTGAAAAGTAATAAGCCATGAGACCATGTGGTAACATCACCATGCTTCATTTACAGACCAAACATATATATTTTTCTCCGTGGCGCCGAACCCATTCATTTTCCTCGCTGCCACTTCATATAAAATGGCAGTTTTTGAGCCGATCATGCCAATAGGCAAACAATTATCTCAAAAAGCACCACCTCAACGTCAATCAGAGGTCACCACCCCCGACCGCCTCAAAAGCGGTTTTTTGAGCAATTTTGAAGGATTTTTAACGGTAAACGGCGAACTCAAAATCCTTCAAAAACGCTAAAAAAACCGCGTCTGAGGCAAAAGGACGACTTTACACCACAGGTAAGGTAATTCAACGTTTATTTAATATTGTTTTATAAACATACTTAACGATATATATCTGTGGGTGAGGCAAACGGTAAATCCAGGACACTTAACATAGACCAGGTATAAAATAACAATCGGCTACACATACATATTGTGTGGGCGCCCTGCGGTTTCTGGAGGAAATATGTTATATGGCAGCATAAAAAGAAGTAGGGCCAGTGACAGTCTACACTATAGCTAGCATTATCGATGCTCTTATGGTCGTACTAAGACTTTTAACATGCAATTTACGTAGCTCGATGAATTTGGCATCTGGAGGAAATATGTTATATGAGGGTCGTAATGGCCACCGATAGAGACTCGATAGGCGTAAATAATAAAATAGGGTAAAAAAAGTTAACCGTAAAAGAAACTGTTCCCTAGATTTGTAAATTTTCGGAGGGTGTTAAACTCACTTATAACCGATTGCGTTGTGTTTGCGTTGTAGCCCCTGTACGGCGTCTTCCCAGGTCGTCTCTTTCAAGGCAATTCGGTGGCGTATAGAGTGTTTTCACATGACGTCACGGCGGCCATATTGGTGTCCTAAACCAATGAAAAGGCGGTCATGTTGGTGTCCCAAACCAGTCCTGTGCATTGGCGGCACAGAATAATTAGCCTAGGGACGAGGCAATGGGGCCTTCGCCATCGTAAATATAACTGGAACCTGGAATTTTGTTATTTTTGTCAAAATGACTGGATGTCGCGCCTCGGGTGCGAGTTGGGCGTACAAGTGCCTGCTTTTGCTTTTTCACGAAGATTCTTTAAATTTTAAAGTAACCGTTGACATTCTATGGCTAAAATATCCCGAGATGATCCTAAGACCTTTATTTTGCCTAAAGATACAAAAAATACAGGGCCCAGTTGCTCGAACCCCGGTTACGTTAGCGCTAACCCAGGGTTAAATTTTAACCCGGACTTGTTTTTCTTTTCATCAATAGTACTCTGTGGATATTTTTCTATATATATTTTCTTACAGTATCCAATCCTCAAATTGTAGGCAAAGAGAATTACACTGAATTTGTTTTTTAAGCTCTCAAATCTGAGTTCAAATTTCTCCCTAAGGGCCTGGGTTACCTTAAGACTCATAACCCACCTTCAAACAACCCGGCCCAGGTTTATTGATATTTAACTGCTTGTAACAAAATAAATTAATTTTTAACTTTTTTGTTAACCGTAACTGAATAGTCGTAAAAGAGCCAACTGAAAATCTTAGCCAATAACCGTAAAAGCCACCTCCCCATTGAGGCCCTCTTATATGGTAGCACTAAAAGAAGAAGAGGACAGTCCATGGGGTCACACTACAGCATAATTGATGCTCGTATTGTCGTAAGACTTTCAGACCATTCATATGGCTTGAACTGACGTCAGATAATATTAAATGCAAAGATCTGGCTTATTCTTTTCCAAAACTTATCCAAATTTAACCTCACTTCCTCTCCATTTATATTAATTGGGCAGATTTAAATCAATTAGGACAACATTTACGTACTAGACAAGATATTTACTAGTAGTTACCTGAGTTTGAAAGAGCTTTTTTTTTTTTCTTATTTTCAAATTAGTCAAAATTCCGCATGTGACCAAAATCCACCATGCTTCAGCCACATGGTTCTGACCTTGATAGGTTTCCTCTGTAGACAAAACAATTAGTTAAGATCATTGCTTACGATAAATCCGTTTGACTTTTCCAATTAATACCAAATACCAATAATCAAAGGTAGATAAAAACAACCGATCTATATATATAATGAAGATAAAGAAAAACTGCTAAAAAGATAAAGTGTAAAATGGATAACATATTTTATCAGATAAACGAAATATTTAAACAAAGCGAAAAGAAAAAAAAATCCACTAAATGTTTCTTTAACCACACTCAAAAATAAGGCACGTACAGAAAAGGAATTTTAGGCTCAGAGTAAAATATAGACGTCAAACTTAAAAAGGGTTACCGATGCGATCATTATTCAAATAATACCAATATAAGTCCGATTTGAAATGTAAACAGAAGAGTGAATATTAGTCAAAGAGCAGGTTTACATACACTTTAAACATCGTTTTCGTGTTAGAAGAAAATATCTCACAATATTATTTCGAAATTAGTGTAACATCTATAAACAAATAGATCGTATACAACTAACTTGGAGAGCGAAAATCGAGAGAACAAATTAAGAAGAGATTATTCTGACTTAGATCAGACGTTCGAATGTGAAGATTCTATCAATCAGTTAATCCACCTCTGCATTGGAAACATAAGGACGGACAATCAGAGTTTTTGGCAGATAAGACAAATAAACGAGTTAGAAAAAGCAAGGAGTCTTTCTTTGGAGTAGAAGTCTAGAAGGAAATGACTTACTCGTCGTTGTTTTTTTTTTATTCAGTAATTTGTTTGTTATTATTTTTAAATGAATAATATATTTTTGCTGGTGACACATCTACGCAAGCTGCAACACAGACAACTCACTATTTCATGTCAACCGACTCGTGAATTATGTAAATATCAGCACCGTAATTAAAGAAATTCTACAAAAGGAACAGCCCATTTGTGTGGGCGACCCGGGCTTAAAACGCCAGCTTTCCAAGTGAAACATTTTACAAACACCATTTAGCTTTATCGGTTCAGTTAGTGGAACTAGATTTTGATATGATGTTCCACATCGAAATTTTAGCTCGCAAAATTTTGATCGTTTCTTTGGGTTTTCAATTTTACGCAGCAAAAGTGTTTCCAGTCTTAAGTTACTCAATCTGTATTGCTTTTTACTTTTTGGAAGTGATTCATTAACGCAAGGTGGAAGATTGTTCACAAAGAACGTACAGTACCAAATGGATAAAGAAGAACATAAGAAGAAGAAAAATACTAGAAGGATAAAATGATATTGAGTTTTTTTTTAGAAAAGTAAGCTTTATAATGTTTTATCACCAACCTATAAAAATTCATTAATACAATGTACTCGTACTATTGCGTTGAAATCTGCTGGGATCAATATCTGCCTGTGCTATCTTTGGGACAGCTGAAGATGTGGCGATGGAGAAATTTTTGCATAATTAAAATCAGGCATCAGCTGACATTTGCCTTTGTACATATAAGGGTAACCAGCTACTACAAAAAACGTGTACACTCCTTGTTAGAGGAATTATTCATGTTTAGCCAAGGCGATATAACCTCCCTTTTGTAAATAGGTACGTAAGTATAATCCCTCATCAACCTCGTCAATAAACCACTTGGTGGTCTTACTTAGTTTTATTATTTATAGTGTCAATAGCTACTTATATGACCTCACGTTTCGCCTGTTTTCTTTTAGTAATACATTTACTTTAAATCTTAAATACCGTTTTGAACGTACACCTATTTTTTACACCAAGACAAGTTAATTCGTCGACTTTGTTCATTGTAGTTATTATTAACTTTTAAATCGCTCGTTCATATACAATCTGTTAAGTAAGATGAACTTGGAAAGAGTCGAAATATTCATTTCTGCAAATTTCCTCATCCACGCTTTTCACTATTTGGTTTATATTCTCCAGTGTCCAGTTTTCCTTTCCAGTCGGTTTTTATCACAAGTAATAGTAATACTATTTCATTACGGTAAATTCAAGTCGTACAACGGAAAGCGATTACGTCGACGAGACGGACCCATATTTTTGAAAACGCAATTTTCAGTTTACGATAAAAAAAAACGATACTATTTATTCACCGCGAGAAAATTCTCTTGCTAAGCACCATCACATTTGTTGTTACCTCAGAATTTCCAAAGTCTTGCTTGTGCTCGTGGACAAAGGAGCCCTGTTGTTGTAGTCACAGTTTGAAAAGACAAGCTTTAAAATTCATCTGATAAAGAAGAGAAAATAATTTTAAAAAGGAACAGTTGAAAAAAAGGAGACATTACAACATTTATATTCCTCGTGGCATCAGAGTTGTGACGTCATCATTTTCGCAAAGTTCCGTTTTCATTCGTTGGCGCAATTTGCACAACTTTACGATGAAGAAAGTGACTTGAAAAAATTGAATTTTCGTTGACTATTTTCAGCGAATACTGGCGAAAGAAAGGCAAATCAGCAATTAAAATAAGAATAATTAAATGAACAAACAAGCAAAACAAATATTTATTCCTGTAATTGTGTTCGGAGCGTGGAGTCGCTTTAAGAGAACATAGGCATTGCAGCAGTTTTGTTGCTTGCTCAGGAGGTTTCCATTTGCCTTGAAATAAAGTACGTTACAAACGTATTAAGAGAAAGACATAACGTTTTGCCTTTTGAACCATAGGAACTTGACTGACCCCCAATAAACCCCGCGACCTTGCAAAAAATACTTTGTCCGTAGTTTTGGACAGCAGTGTTTGAGGTGCGCAGAGAAGTAGATTATTCATAAACTTTTTTTTTTTTTTTCATTTTTGGTCCGTTTGTGTCTTGAAAAACAAAGATGGCGCATCCATTATGCTGTCCTTGAAATCATGAAGTATTTTTAACGTTTTAGGACGTCATTTAACATTCCGTTTGAAGAAAAGAAAGACAGAAATAAAATCAAAAGACCGAGAATAAGAAAGAAAAAGACACCCAAAGTATAAGGTCAGTTTGTTTATCGTTTAATTCTTGAATCATTTTCCTTGAATGTCTTTTTGATACACACAACTTAGAGAGAATTGGCTGCAATCCTGATACTGTCCACTACCCAGACAGATGAGTCGTGCCCAATTTGTGAGCGTTAGAAAGGGTTTTAGGCTTCCTTCAGTACAGAGGTGCCGGGTTCAGGGAGTTGCCTACATTACATCGAACGGTTTGGGTCGGTTTATTCTAAGAAAGGAAATGATTTATAACTAAAGGAATTTATCGTACTTTCAAATGGCTTTTATTTCTGAAACAGTTCTCAGCGAATTCTCCGTGCTATGATAGTACAATTACAGGCGTGTAATATAAATATATGTTTATTAGACATAATGTGACTGCGAGATGCAGTCGTTATGTCAGCCCACATATGACCTGCTCGTCACTAAGGGTTCTTAGTAGCTCAGTGGTCAAAGCGTTCGACTATTTTCTGGAAGGTCGACTCGTGGTTTCAATTTCCATCTAGAACTCAGATTTTTTTCTGGCTTCTTCTCTCCACATATATCAGTCATTCTAGCCTATTTATTATTAAAAGCGAATTAACAGCGGAGGATTGAATCCTATAACGGTTGTTTTTTATCAAATAATTTAGTTTTTCCTTACATTTTATCTTTTGTGATGTCGTCATATCTTTTTGCACACACTAGTTTATTTATTTATTTATTTATTTATTCATTTACTTTTCCTTTCTAATGAGTCGTTTATTGAATATTTTTACAGCACTAAATACTCAAATCTCCATTCGGCTTTCAGATATGACAGAATATAATGACATGATGTTTTCCTAACTAAGCGTTTTATCTTCCCGATTTTTCGACAATATTATCTTTGCATTGGTCTTAATTATAGATATCTCATGTCTATATTAGAGTTTGCCTTCTTCAATACACCTGATAACTCGCGATAATGCGATGTTATCAGTTGGCGGAAATTCCAGATGAAGCTTAATTTGTCTCAAATAGATGATCTCTATCCTCTGTCTAAACAAAAGATGTATGACAAAATAATTGTTTACACATTTCCATTGGTGAAGGCGATAGCTCCGCTGACACTTGCTAAAATACAAGTACTGAGTGAATGTTGTTCAGCTCGAGACCCCATGATTTTTCGAAACCTCTGATGAAAGAATGAGAAAGTACACGGTGATTAAAACCTTAAGACAATATATAAAACTGACAAAGATCATTTCCGAAAAAATAAAGTAATAAAAAAAAAAAAATGAGTAATAAAAGAAGTGCGTAAGTAAGTAAGTAAATAAATAAATAAATGATTATTAACGCCTCGGAAGAGACCTGCTGTCCTCTTTAGTGCTTGTTTTGTACAGGACAATTATAAAAGTAGTCATACAAAACAATAGTATAAAGCTCAGGACGTTTTTAACAAGTTCAAAGCTTTAAAAACCTCCTTTAAAACTGTAATGTGTGAGCTCCCGCTGGCGGGCAGACAAAATAAAACTGGTATGTTTTTAAACAACTTATGTTAAGAGGGCACAAATAACAACTGATATGTTACTTATATATAGCAGGCTATAGTTTTAAGAGAATTTAAAATTTCTGTTTTTTTTTTTTTTTTGCTGTGGTGGTTACAGTGTTGTTCTTTTAATTATGGGCAAAAGGTCCGTCACTACTTCTCTAACTAATAACAAGAAGATCAGATATATCGACTTGGTTATTATTGTTGCGGGACAAATGATAATTCTCAACCCCACAAGCTTTTCATTTGGACTGAATATTGTTTGTTTTATTCACTTAGTTTCGATCGATAAATTTCATTTCCTTTGAAAAACCATAACTAAAGTTGATGGAATTAGCTACGGATTTGGACGGTAAAGTTGTAGAAAGTACACTAATTTGGTTGAAAATGATAAATTTAGCGAGCCATTGATGACCTTGTTATCTTACTAAACATATTAAATGACGGTGCAGATTTGGAGGTTTTATCAATGTTTGAAAATGTCAGTGTTCTCTCATTCCATACCAGCTGAACAAAGAACTCTTGCATGATTTTCTTGTGATCGATTCAAAGGTTAGTTTCTTAAACAAGCATCGCAAAAACCGAGAGACGATGCCGCCATAACATCGGTACATCCGGGAAATATTAATTTCAGCTGGTCCAGGAGTGAAATTGGAAGCCAGGGAGAACAAGCACGTTTTGACGGGCAGTTAACGAGCTAACTGCAGTCGAACCTCTCTACAACGCCTACCTTGTGGACAGAAGTAACTGGCCGTTGACCGCCGGGGCGAAGACAAGTGGCCATTGTAGAGAGGCTGCCGTTAGCAGCCGGTTCGACTGTAGCTTTTTGTAATAGTCGGATAGCATATGTTTTTTTTTAAATAGGACATCGACGGAGGAAAAATTTTTCCATTTTTCCTGCGATTTGATCATAACCAATCTTAGGTGGTATTCCGAGATTCCAGATTTCTCCTTTAATTTAGCCTTTCATTCCAAACAGAGTTATAACCGTAGGTGCAAGTCGCCATGGCTTCCCATGTTCAGGTCCTAAGATTTCATCACGTAGTCAAGCAAGAACAGGGCTCCTTTCAAGGCTTCTCCCGCTCATGCTATGCAGTGAAGGGAAACCTATTTCTCGGAAGTCTCTTAACACGCACCATCGTCTATAGAGTCTGAGTTGGAACTAAGCAAAGTTCCAAACGTTTGGTTTCACTTAGGCTCCCTCATTCAAGTGATCAAACAAGATTAAGGAAGGCGAGAATAGGAAAAGTCTGAGGAGATAGAGTTAAGTCGCCCCGTCTAATAGCATTATGGAATTTGGGAAATTTTTGCTTACGGAATCCGGAATCCGTGAAAATTTTGCTTGTGGAATCCAGAATCCGATATACAGCGAGCTCAAGGTTTACGGAATCCCAATAACGATTAACCTCCAACGCATACGTTATTAGCGGTTCGTCAAGCGTCCCTGCCGCAATGTTTGCCTGGGAGGTTAAATAACGATTGGAATCCAGAACCCAAGTTCACTGTCAAAAGACTAGAATCCAGTACCTAGAAACCGGAATCCATGGAGTGGAATCCAGGGCCCAATAAGCAAAAGTACGTCTAGTGGCTAAATATAACCCGTTTTTTTGTTTCATAAAGTCAGTTGGACTGACAAGTTTGTAGTTCCATTGAGTGAATGGGACAATGCCTTTGTATAGTTTGATAACCTTACTAGAGTGCAGTGGACATGGGCGTAGCTTGTGCTAAGCCTTTAATGTCATAGTAAGTTGTTTGGTGTCTGTGGGTGGAATTACTTAGTGACACTGTTTAAATGCATGAACTATTTTACTATTCCTGTCACACGCTAATATCTCTTTCCAAGTATTTCGCGTGAAGTTAACTGATTGGAATTTAAGGCTTTCCATGATATTGAATCTAATTTCAGATCGATGTCTTTCTCGTTTACTAATATCTTCCTGTCATTAGTCTAGTACTACTTTCCCACAATCAATTTACAGTTGGCGCCTTTCCCTAATATTACTCATCTGCTGAGTTGAATTTGCAAGCTCTTCAGGTTTAGGAAGACAAATGATGAACCACTCGTCAGGAAATAACTGTCATGATAGTCATCGTAGTCTCTCGATGTTTAGACTAGAAACACCCTATCAGCTGAAAGAGAACAATTGCTTGCAGTTGGTGCCTTTCCCATTGTACTAGTTATCTGCTGGGTTTAATTTGCAAGCTGTTCAGTTTTAGGAAGACAAATGGTGTACGCGGGCGGTCAGGAAGTGACTGAATTGATAATCATCGTAGTCTCTCGATCTTCAGGCTAGATATATAACACTTTTTTGCAAGTAAAGTGTGTTCACTGAATGTGCAGTGTGCGCAATTTTATGAATAAATGGAGTCGACATAATGGTCCACCACTCCTGCAGATCAAATCCGACTGTCTGCAGAAAAAAAAAATCTTTATATATAATAACAAGTAACAACAGAACATACCACAGATGTAATTCATGTATTGGATCAGTTCCATAGATGTCATAAATTGTCAGTATTGGCTGCACTCGCAAATAAATGTTTTAAATTGATCATCAATTCTGACACTTCTCACGTTTAATACTGTAGCAAGTATTTTGCCTGATGACACGTGACTAACATTGTTCGGGAAGCCACCTACAGTGATTCTTACGGTACGTATGGACATTTTTAGAAGTACGAAAACTGGAGAACCATCTACCAGGCATAAACGACTAGGGCACTTGTTCCAGTATCAGCTGACACCTGGGGCATTGGGTAAGAAGTTATATACACCTATATTAGAACAGTTGACTTGTGCGAGAAGTGAAGCCAGTAAGCAGAACAACACGCAGCCTGTTTACGACTCAATCACCGTCAAACAGCTTTTAATCAAAGTCATTCTTGAAAAACTCTAATTGGAAGTTTATGAGTTAGTGACCTTGGGGCTTGTGCTAGCCGATGGAAATAATCTCTGCATATGGTCGGAACTAAAGAGAAGGCGGGCGATTTACATTATAAATTTCAAGTAGGTAATAATAACTTAGCGATTCGTTGCTGGTCATAGATTCACAGAACAATGAGTTCATTTTAAACTATTCTAGTCATGAGACAGTCATTACGTCGACACATCAGTTGAGCCTTCTCTCACTGTCAGTATTACCATTCCATTTTTGGCGACCAATCAGATTGGGCCCCCCCGGTTTATTTTGGGACTGTCCTCTGCGTGATTTGTGATAAACTGTTTGAGTAGTTCTGCATGCAAACAATATTACCCAAGCTTCAGTGTCGAGCTGCGGAGATCTTTAACTGTTGTCGTTCGGCATAGTGGAAGACTGAGTTTGAAAGACAAGTTGCCGCTCTGACTTCGAGTTTGGTAAGTTGACGTTAAATACGTTATTCGCTATAGGAGTCTTATTGGAGTATTCCTATCACGCGACGCGAGACGTGCTTTGCGACATTCTGATATTCATCGCTCCTTCACTCAATCTCGATCAAGGTCATCTCCGACTGCGGTAAAATGGATGAATGCACTTCATTCATTTGTCTCAGCGCCGATATCTAGTCAATAATGCGGCCTTGTAAGACGCCATTCAGTTCGCAGGCGGTTCGCAGATGTAGTTGAGTTCTCTTTAGAATCGATCTCTCCAGCTCCATCTACCTTCCTAAGGGCGTAAACTCATCTATAAGAACACGAGGAGTTGACTTCCTTGTCAGTTACTTTCACTTAAAGGAAAGGACCCCTCATATTATAACAGTTGTGGTCCTTCGATACGCATCAATAACGGTGAGTTTCATTTTTGCATTTTTTAAAAATGTCCTGGTGTCCGGTTTGATCTAGGCGGAAACCACAGGCGATGTTGCGGAATGGAGTAACAATCTTGACCAGAATAAAATCGAGAAGCAAACGTCCTTCCTCTCCCTACCTCCTCCCCGCTCCTTCTCGAAACCAACAAGGCCAAAACGCGCCATTTTTCTTACCGGGGTGGGGGAGGGAGGGGGTGAATTTTCAAGATAGTTTTGTCCAATATTGAATTGTCTACATTGCAATGTAAATGACCAAACATGAACAGAAGCCCTGACAGGAATCGACAGCAAAATTTTGTTTAAAAACCACCGTTCTGGCATGCAATGCCAGGAATCTGCTTGGAGTAATTTTCAGGCCCCCATTTTAAGGTGGGAAACAGGTGGGACAAAACACAACCCCAGCCTCAAGGGGTACGTCTTTTTCTTCAAGGAAAGAGCACTCAGAGATGTCTGACAATGATAAAGCATACTACTTTAACAACGGCGCTTTGACGTTTACTTTTGCATACCTGTCACTTTTTGGACTATCTGCTGAATAATAATTTAAGAAGGAAAAATTCCATTCAGTGGAAATACAAACGAACTATATGTTGGTGGTGCACAGCTTCACCTGTTTGCTGTTACATGCGTTGGGACTCATAAGTTCAAACCTGATCATTGGTATGAAATGTAAGTTACATTTTAGCTTATTTCCACCTCAAAAAAAAGTTAGCATGTCTAATATGCATAGACACGCTCAATTTCGAGACATGGCTAGGCTTGGAGAGAGTCTCCATGTCACAGTAGCATGAGCTGGATCCAAGAATTTCAGGGCAACCTCTCAGTTGAGTTGCTATAATTATAACAGCACCAAAGTAACAATTTGGTCACGTTCAAAGAGAAATTCGAGCCTGTACTCAAGTTGTTCAAGCATTGAAAACTTAAGTTTTCAATGCTTTGTTACGTTAAAGAGGGTTACGTGATATTCTCACTAAAAACTTAATTGCATTATTATTATTATGTAGTAAAAAGAATTTATAATAATCTAAGCAACTGTTTAAATATGCAATCAAAGATAACAAAAAGATCCATACAATAAACTCGATGCGTAAACGCGTCAAATACACCATTTTTTAGAAAAAAAAGAGCTATTTTGGCCGCGAAAACAACTATTGCTATGGCTTTTGAAATTAAATTTCTAATGATTCGACGTAGCACGTGGGTACTATTGTTTGCCTGCAGTTATAATTTATTTGCCTTTGTTTCGGTTTCAATAAAAATTTCTCACTTAGCGTATTTGCATAGCTTAATTGCCTTTGCAGCGTCGGTACTTTTAAGCGACTTAAGGCTATTTTCCTTAAGTAGGTTTTACTGAAAGAGAGACATTCTTGTCTGTTTCGTGAGTTTCTTATCTTGTCTAAAATCAGGACTTAGAAGGGAACTGTTAAACGGCAACAATTTCCCGTGTATAAGTTATTAAATTTTTTCTCCGGTGTCTTGATCGAGCTTCTTAACCTCCAGTCATTTTAATATTTAAATTTTAATTGCATGTCAGCTTCTTGAGATTTAACATGGATTTAAATAGATTGGCGGAAATGTAAAAAGACCAAATGCGCAACAAATTTCATCCCGAGAAATCGTAATCTCTCTTTGTGGTTTACCCCTAATGCCGCTTGTTCACGTAGCCTCGAGGGCTATTTAATCTCCGTTGGGGTCCAATAATCCCAGCAAATGAAAACTTCAGTGTAAAATGCAACAAATGAAGGTCAAGAGAGATCAATATTAAAATCTTCCCTCGATGCTCAAGGCCATGTTTATTCCTCTCGCCCTCTTTTCTTTCAAACCTCGACTTGCTGTTGGCTAGGAGACAATAACGATTAGATTGTTGAAGTTGCCCGAAGTTCGAAATACACCTGTCTTACAATTCGCTTTTTGCTTTTAAATAATTGATGGAAACCAATTTCGCCAAATGTTTACGGGGCCATAGAGATAGGGGAGAACAATTAAACGTCTCGAGGAGACAGTAAGAAGGCGAAAAACGGAGAAACTAATTGATTGTGAAGTATTGCACGACTTGTTCAACCCGGCACTCGCAAAAATACCTCAAAGTCGGCCAGGTATTAATTAAGGCAGAAACAATTCCATCGGTTACGCCTTAAGGTGGTTCAAAGGGTAGGAACGAATTTTTCATTCTGCTCATAATTTTGGCCAGTTATGAAACTTGTCATTTTTTGTCTGTCTGGCATGCATGTTTATGTTTAGTACCTTACGTCATTTCCGTCTAAGTTACTTCCGTTTCTGTTGAAGAAAGCCGCTGCACGAGAGATCCACGTTCCAAACAGTGCGGTTTCAATCGCGGAGGGAAGACGGAAGGCTGGACATGGTGCAGAAAGCTTTGATTTTCATCGCCAATTTGGCTTCGCTCCTATTACACTTTTCAACAGCAGACAGAGGTAAGCTGCGGGTTCTCTTTTCTTTTGAAATATAATGGATTAATTGAAATATTGCGGCCGTGTTTCCTAGCGTAAACTTTACGCGCTCTCGGCTTGTGGCCCTTCTTTGAAGGATATCACGGCTTGCTACGGATTACTCTCAGGGGTTTAAGAAGCCCACTTTTCTAGCCTGACCTCAGTGGCTTTCTTGCGTCTGTGCGTGACTTTCTTTGGTGCTAAGAAGATCTGTCATTCGAACGCTTAAGAAATATTGACTGCGAAACATTATCTAAGCCTAGCGATGATGCGTTGTGGTTTATTCCTCGCGATGGGTGGCAGCCAATGTTTACTTGCCGCACAAAAGCACGGATAAGGCAGGGCTGTCAAAATTAGTTAGAGAATTGGGGACACGTCATAACGCGGAATTTTTCTTTTCAATTTCATGTCGCTAGATAGAGCGTTCGAGAAATTTGCATTTTAAATATCAAGGACGACTTTCGGTCCATTCACCTGAATGTTAAATTGACTCTAAACGAAAGGAAAAGGTTTTTTGCCACCCCTCCGTGATACAAAAGTGTAGTTTTATTGGAGTAAAGATTTAATGTGAATATTTTAAGTCTTGTTTGCCACTCGTGCCTTCGTTATTTTCATTATCGCACGCCCAAAACTCAAATGATATACAGTGAAGAAACCCGACACGGAGCGTTCTAAAGTGTCTCGACTCGAGAGGGTTTTTCGATGTCTTCTGTTTGTTTTGTAATTATCACCTCTAAATTTCAACTTCCGATCGATACATCGCTGGCGTTCTTATGGAAAACGAAAGAAAAGTGGAGGAAACAAGTTTGTGTTCATTTTACTTAGCTTAATGTATCGATCGCGGGACCTTCTATTGCAATAACTGCATCTTTTATTTCGCTAATGGCTCGCAGCTTGAGATTTACATTTGCTAATGATCTCAATCTTAACGTTTGAAGCACAATTTGAAGAGCAAAGTGAGTTCTTTTCATTCGCGACAGAACCCAGGGTTCTTCCCTTCAGTGATGCCCCTTTTATCGCCGTGTTTAATAAAACATACGATGAAATCGACAACTGTATGTCCGTTTCTTTTGTTCGCATAGCGTTTTCAGGGACGACATTTGCATGCAAGATTGAATTGAAAAACAAATGTTTGGGTTTATTGGGAGAGCCAGAAATCGTAAACAACACTTACAGAAAGCTACAGATTTAACAGCTGTTATTCAAATAATGTTTACAGATCTGACATTTATGACTGGCATCGATGGTTGATTGACGAAATGTTTTCAAATGTCGAAGACCTATAGCGACAGGGGGACCTTTGTTCGCGGGAAAAAAATCCACGCGAATTCACTATACAAGGAGAAAAGATTCTTGAAACATGAAAAGAATGAATAAGACGCATTCAAACGGGAAACAATAGCAATATGAAATGCTAATTGATTCTAGGAAGAAAGGCGCTCGCATTGTACTTTGGCTGCCGGCAATAAAGTGCCATTTCCTGTATCAAGCCCACTGCATCTAGGTGTTGTCGTTGGTTAAAAGTGGTTTCTCTCAGTGGAGCAAAGTAATTAAATTAGCACCGAATAAAATTAATTAGTGATAGCGGTCCAGAATAATGAAGTTTTTATTTCTGGTTCATAGCTGAAATGCCAAAAAACGGTGATGGAAAAAAATGCAATAACATACTGTTCATATTAAAAAGGAAAAATTGTTTTGATATTTATACCATTACAAGGTATACATATGTATATATTTGAGACAACTTGGCACCTGTGAAATGAAGTTATATACATTTTACAATAGTGTTTGGAAGAAACATTAAAAAGAAACATTAACAAACATGCAAATGAATGGGACTTATTTTTTCCCTCCGCTTTTTTCTTCCTTTTTGCTTAATCTTTGATATAAGCTTATATATTCACATGCCTAGTCATAGGGCTTCATCATTTGTCATGTTCTGTGAGGACCGATGTACACTATTGTAAATTTGTTCTTAAAAGCTAATTTCAAGTAAAGAATGTGTCAATAACACACCATTTCCCTTGACATAAATGTGGCAGATTTGCGTGTGGGAGTAGAAAATTATGTTCATTAAAATAGCAGGATAATTAAATTTTACTTTCATCTGAAACAATCTCGTCAATTTCTCTTTTGGAGATAAATTTTTCATAAAGAGTAAAAAACTTAGGCACTAATGAAATGAAGACTTGTCTAGAAATAGTATGAAAAGCAGGCTACTTTAATTTCCTTATGTATATAATATGCAATAATTTATCTTTATGTCTTAAGAAAATAGAAAATTTAAGGCCAAAGTAATTACATTTCTAGAGAGACTTAAAAGTATGGAAAGAACAAAATTATTATAATTCTCTTTCGAGGTACAAGTATGGAAGGTTTTGATAGTTTAACTGTTGAAGTGCCCAGAATGACCAACATCAATTTTTGCCTAACAATATCAATACATAATTAAGAGAAAAGTTTATGAGAATAAATAATATGATCACCTTTTGAAAAATGCTTTGATCTTTGAAAAAATTCTCTCAACTAATTCTGTAAGGAAATATATGGAGATCAGTTTGGAGAATTTGTATGTGGCTTAAGGGGTGAACCCTTGATTGCCAAGAGTGACCATCATAATTCTCTTCTACAGCATAACCTCTATTCATAATTACGAGAAAAGGTTACGAGAATTACTAAAACAATCAACAAAGGGAATATGCTTTGATTTTTTTGGTTAAATTCTCTCAACTAATTCTAAAGGAACTCTATGGAGCCCGGTCTGGAGAATTTGTATGTAAATATCGGGGCCTAAAGGTTTAAGGTAAAGAGATGGTTTTCTAAAGACAAAGCTGTAAAGAAGTTAAGTTAAGCTAAGAAGCTATGTAAATCTACCAGGTGATCTGGGAAAAGTGAGTCTGAAAAGGCTTATCTATGAAAAGGCTTTATATTATTGGTCATGTAAATAATTTCTTGCAAACACATGTTTATCCTTTTCTTATAATGAACATGGCCTTTGATCATGGTTTCTTAGTCTTTTTCTTTAACATTCATTCTACCAGTAATTTTCTGTTTTAGAGCAGATATTTTATCTCACTTACATGTTTTTTTCTTCGTTCCTATTTCAACATTATGTTAGCAAAACTTAACATGTATGATAAATTGCTTTTTCAATATATCAAAAAAAAACTTTCTTAGGCTGCATTCCTTTTGACCATCCAATCTTAATCCAGATTCGGCAATCCAAAATTAGATTTTTCGTTCCATTAAGGACTAAACCAATCTAAGATTGCAATCTGAACAATCCACCTCTGCACTTGGATTGTTCACTTTGGTATTTTATCTCAATCTGGTTTCATGTTTTTGTCCCATTTAAGAAAATTAATGCTTTGTGATTGCAAGAACATGCTTGTTAATCGATAAACACGGCAGGACAAGGTTAGTTCAGGCAAACATTGTTTATACTCCTCCGCTAATGCCGCTAAAGGGAGTTGTAGTATATTGAACTCGAGTTCCACTGTAACTCTAAATCTGTAAGGATGCGGTGAAAACACTTGGAAACTGTAGTCTCCAATGTGTGTTCAATGTTTAGAGTGGTCTTCTCAGCACTTGAGAATTCTTAATTATGAACTGAATTTTCCTGAATCAAGTTCCAACTAATTTTAAGTTGGCGAGTCCCATTATGAACTACCACTAGTTAAAAAGCTACTTTTCTTTCCAATATTCTCCACGAGAAGACGCTTAATTTACGTGTAGTGGAAAGGAATAAAAAAATGATGCGTTGAAATTGAGAAGAAGATCAAACCAGGTGGAAGCCACTGTATGGATCAATATATCTTATTCAGATTTTTGTTCCGGCTAGCACAAAAATCCAAACGATCTGGATTGTCTTAATTGCTGAAAAAAGGTTTGGCCAAAAGGAATGCAACGCACTCTGCTGATATTTAATTATTACACGTAAAAGGACTATTGGTGACTTTTGATCTTAAAAAGCCAAGCAATTTGGATGGGGAATCTTTGGGTGTCTTGCAAACCTTCTGCCTCATTGGTCGCTATATTCTTACTCTAGCCCTGGGATTCAGAAAATTATTTTTTTCCTCTGGTGATAATGTTATACAGCGGGGGAGATAAGGTTCAGTTTTCAGACAAAATGCATGCAATTTCCAATCTTTTGATTTGCTTTGGTGTGATCATTGCAGTCATTTTACTACAAAGACCTGATCCAAAATTGTCAAATGTTGAAAGCTGGTTTTGGAAGGCAACAAACGTTGAAGGAACAGCTGGGGTAAGTTGACATGACCATTAACATTCGAGTACTTGACTGTAGACTCCATTCTAAGTAGCTGGTGTGGGGCTGACTCATCCCCAGTTGTCTCCTATCATTTGTAGGTGGTCTTGGAATGGTCGTGGGAGACAACTGGGGATGAGTCAGGGTGTGGAGACAGCCTGCACCACAGGTGAAATGAGACCTCTGGTTAAGTTTGACCACCACCCTTGTTCTACATAATTATAGGACCCACCTGTGTAACAGGATTTGAATTTATGCCATGATTGGCCTGGTGATCAAAAATCCATCATCAATGCGTCAATCACATTGAAACACCCTTCCTTTGTTGAGAGTTTGTTGCAGATCTGTAACTTAGGATCTCAGCACTACTTTGCAGACATTATTAGCAGTGGATAGATTTTGTCTGCAGTACTGGCTAGGGTAGACTGAATGATTTGGATAAGATAAATTATCTGTTATCATAACTTCTGAAGTTTATTGAGAGTCAAACCTGTACATTTGGTTATCATAAATGACTTGATAATTTTCAATTGCTATCATTATTACTACAGTAATTATTACTTTGTTGTTTATTTATTTATTTATTTATTTACTGACAGATCCATTATTATTATTGTTATTATTAATTGTCTTTATTTTATTTATTTTTTTTTTTTTAAACAGTTGAAAGAAACTTTTGAATTTTAGAGGCTGACATTTTTTTTTATTGAAATGAAATGTTTTTAATTCAAATAATTTTTCTTAGTTAAATTAACTCTTTCTAAGCCAAATTAAGTGCTTTTTAAACCGACAGGAATTGTAAATAGCCTTTTGAATGAATATAGTTCTTTTCTTTTTTTTAATTAACAACAACAACAAGTTTATTTCAAATTAGCTTACAAAGCTTGTGCCCACAATTAGCGAAGGCTATTCGAGGTAGGTACAAGAGAAAAAAGAAAATTCTATAAATATATTCGACTGTATATATTAAATGAACAATCCTAGAAGCAATCTAGGTTGTCATTGTTTGTTTATTATTATTATTATTGTAGTTGTTGTTGTTGTTCTTTTTTTATCTCCTTTATTCCAATGTTACCTGGGATCTACGTTTATTAGCCTTGGGACTCCTATCACTACTGGCACGGTTGTGGCTTTCATCCCCCACATTCATTCAATCTTGATTTCAAGGTCTTTATACTTTGGCAGTCTTTCAGTTACTTCAACTGGAGTGTCATTGTTATTAATATTATTATTATTTTATGGGATGGGCTTATTGTTTACAAAATGAACTTCCTAATTGTTCAGTTCCCCACCTATAGTTGTACAAACTTGAAACTTGGTGAGAGCCATGTCATTTTTGATCATCATGTTTCATTTATATAGATTTAGCCACGACTAAAAGTAAAGCTCTCATTAATATGCTTATAATTAACTTTAATCAAGCAAAAAATAAAATTGAGCAATGCTTAACACGACAGCAATGAGAACGAACGCATGGGTAGGCAAACATATGGTCACGTGACTGCCATAATATCCCGGATACATAGACAAACAAATTTTCTTACCAATGGTGCTTGGCTGTGTGCATGCGAGAGCTCTGCTATGAAATCATGCACTCAAAAAAAACTTAATTAGTTCCCATTTTGTTTCCATCCTTCCATTTCTTCACAATGTGTATTATCATATACATGTAAAACTACAGTGTAATATAACAAATACAAATATCTATTTTATTGCATGAAGTCGTGATTAAAGTAATTTCCGATAATTATACTGTGTCAGGAATGGGGAATAGCAGTTACAACAGAGTTACCAGTACATTATTAATAAGTTTTGCAACAATTATATATTATTATTATTTGTTGTTCTTGTAGTTTTTGTTTATTTGTTTGTTTGTTTGTTTCTCTCAGTGGTCTAAGAGCACTGTTGCCAGGAAATTATATTATCATGTCTGTGATATTGGTGTAGACAATGTTAACAACTGGCTATACAGTAAAAATGATGGATTCCACCCTCCTGACAATGTTAAAAAAGTAAACATCACAGTCAACTTTACCATATCTAGAAGATGTGCTACCTTAATGGGAAATTGTGTGGAACAATTTGATGTATATTCCTACCAAGCTACAAACTATTCAAACAAGTCAGATCTTGATCCGGGGAATGGAAAGTACAACAAATTAAGTACAGTAAAGTTACCAAGCAACCTCTCCAGTGTGTCTGTGATTCCTTGGAGCACTGTGCAACTGTCTCTGTTTATTAAGGAAGGGACTTCAGAAGTGTTCCTTGCGATTCATGACCAAGGAGCTTGTCTTAAAATCAACTCAGTCCTGGTTACATACAGTGTTTGCCCTAAAAGGACACTACCAGATAGTCTTGTGGTGTTACAGCAAACAATGGCTCCAACAGATGAATCTGAAACGGTAAAAGTTGTGGGTGAATGCACAGACAACTCTGAATCCACATCACTGGAATTAGAAGCTATCTGTAAAGGTAATGGGGACTGGCTCAGAGCAGATAATGGTACAGGGGTGTGTCTTTGTAAACCAGGCTGGGAGAAAGTGGCAACTCAATGCCAAGGTACGGTCAACTAAAGTGCCTAATTATGTTACAAGTCATTATTTAATTTTAGGTTTAAATTAATTTTTGGTAACTTTAATTAATTTAAAATTTCCCTTGGCCCCTTGTCCTTCAGAGAGAGAAAGAGGAAAAGTGAGAAGCAACCAAGGTTAAATGAAAATTAACCTGAAATCGTATTAATTTGTTCTCAAACCAAACGTTTTTCATACCAAATTAATTAAGATATCATAGGGCCATTTAGAGCCTCGTTATCTGTGACAGTCTTCCTGTTGTCAGAAATGTCAAAACTGTCCGAGAACATTACGTTAACACTGTTAAGCATGATGCATCAAAGATAAAGCTTGCATGTAGCTTAACCTTGGCAGGCTGTAGGCTGCATGTGAAACAAGAATCACTTCGTGAATTTTACCGGGGCCACGTGGAAGGGTAGTTTCCATCAACAAGTTTGTCGGGCGACATGAAAATCTTTTTTATTGCAAATATTCTTTAGACTGATGAAAACTCGCTAGGATGAATACTGTAACTACCGTATATTTTGCAATACACAGGGATCTCATGTATTGATAAGTGGTAAATATAGTCGCATTAACAAACTAATCGAATTAATATTTATATGGTTATAGTTGTTGCTCCCTACTTCAAATTCTGACAATAGCACAGGGTACGCGCGTGTTTAAAAATTGTTAACATGACCAAATTAAATTTACTTCTTTTGGATATCGTTATAAGAAGCAGCCTTTTCATTTAGATTTTATGCCAATTCTTTGATACAGACCTAAAGAAACAATCACCCGCACCGCCAACATCTATTGATTGTAAACCAAGTTCAGATTTGGGTGCTTCGTGCTTCGGTCTTCGTTTTCGAGTGCTTCGTTTTCGAAACTACCTCAAATTCTCAGAGGAAATAGGAGAGGTCTAATTATTACTTCATGATGATCAGTGTTGTATTGAGTAGGTCCTGGATTCTTCTCAACATCTTTCCTTAGTTTGAAATTCACATATGACTCACACAATTGCAAGAAAACAGTGATAAATATCGATGTGCTTTACATTTTAGTTTCATTATCCTGTGATAATGCATGCCTGCTAAAGAAAGACAACGAAGCTTTCTTGGGTATAGCTATTTTATTTAAGTTAATTATCTTTGGATCGCGTTTGTTATTACATTTATATCGTGCATGACTGAAAGTTTTCTCACCTTATTAACATAGCGATGGAGCTTTGAAGACTTCGGTATCTCAATCGTTGAAATCTTTTTGAAGACAAATTTCTTCAACATGCTATTCTTCTTGTTGGGACCTCTTCTGGAATTCTGCTCGGTTCACGAGCACGTCTAGATCGCATTGTAGCACGTTTTTTAAGATGATATAAAGTTAGCTTTGATAAGTGTTCGCTTTGATTCTCGATATATTTCACGATGGAAGGTTCACTCTTAAGTGATCGCTCGTAAATTTGTCTCTCCAAATATTCACTTTTAAATTTTCGCTCATAAACTAGTCCATAGTAAAGGTTGGGGATCAAAAAGCTACAATCGTTCTCTTAAATGTCCTCCATGCTTGCCCTCCAGTGCTTTTCAAAATGGCGGATAAGAGCCAAAGTAACGAGCCAGCGATATATCCCTAACAATGTAACGTTGAAAAAACGACAGAAAGCGTCTGCCTTTTAAGACCGGTGCCCGCCGAAGGCGGGCCCCGGTAATGATTAGACTGTCCGATACCCCCTGACTTGTGTATTATCTGTTTCTTAAATACTATGTAAACAACCGATACCTTTCAGAAGAGATCGTAATTAAAAAATGATGGACGAAAGATAACATAATTCCCACCGTCTGGGTAATGGTTTTTTAGTTACTGCATGTCCCGCCAGTACCGCCATATTGAAATGCGAGCCTCGTAGAAAACCGCTGATTTTTTATCTCCTGCGTGCAGATGTCTCGGCCTGGAGTCACTCAGTGCTCTCTGTTGCGTGACTCGATCCTGTCCGAGACTACAGTTTCAAAGGCTCGCTGCGCTTTTTTCCCAGTATTCTGTCAATGCATGGATTGTCATAATTATTTTACTTAGGTTATTTTGTAGGTTATGGTAAGATTTCCCAATAGTTTGGGTACATGTTTCGACGCTGTTCAACTATTGGTGGTTTTCACATGACGTCACTAAAATTCAAACTAAAAAAACTATCGATCCTACCGAGATTTTACTTTCACGATGCATTAGAGCAGCTGAAAACTAATTTTCATACAAATTTTCGCTTCTAAAGGGTTCTTGGTTTTTTGATAGAGTACGCTTGAATTTCTAAGCTTTTGCGTGACGCGGCATTTACATGACGGCCAAGAGGGCTGTCATGTAGGTTAAAAAAATGTCTTATTTCAGGAAATTTTGCTATCTAAACAGTTCATGTATTAGAAAAAGTATTACTTTAATGTTTATGAGTTTCTCGAAGAGTAATTTCACGCTTTTGTAGCAAAACTTGGTAACAGATGTTTCTGTTGGTTTCCGTCCGCCATGTTGGAGCTCATCCAGGTGAGCACCAGCATGGCGTCTCCATACAAATCTCTATAAATTTGGGTAAAACATTTCTTCGGATATCTCGTATAGGAAATATTCCTCTGACCTGAATCTTGGCGAGGGTCTTTGTATATGTACCTCCTTTCATTTCCCAGATTCTGGACTTTATCTATTGAACGGTTTTGATTTTATTTTGATCTAGTTTTGAATGGCGTGACACTGAAAACCAGCAATTGTTTCAAAATAGTGTGAGATGTATATGTAATTCACATGCTTTGGGGCTGAACGAAAAAGCTTATCGATACTGACTAAGAGCGCTTTGTTTATTGTTTCTTTGCAGAGTGCAAGGTCGGTTATTTCAAAGACAAGTTGGGAAATACCGAATGTACGGAATGCCCATTGAATAGTGTCACTGAAGCAGTGGATAGGAAATATTGCAAGTGCAAGCGGGAATTCTTTCGCGCTGCATGGGAGAAGATTACAGACAATTGCACAGGTAGGACTGAAACACTTTATCTTTGGGATGAAATTTTATGTTAAGACGATCAGATATAGAACCACTTTTCCCAGACAAGTGCTACTTTGTGTTTCATACCACCCTCACTGGTAACCGCATCGTTCGAGTCAAATGTTTATACTGTTTGCCCAGTCTTTCTGTGAGTTTATTTGATTGCTGCTGCCGCGGGTGTTAGTGTCATTGCGCATTTTTTCTTTCTTTCATCCATTGATGCGTTCGTTCGTTAATTTTAATTCATTCATCCGTTCGTTTCTTCCGTCTTATTCATTTCATTCGTTCGTTTATTTATTTATTTATTTATGTATTCACTCATTTTATTTTTTTATTGATTATCTCATTTCATTCCTTTCTTTCTTTTTTTTTTTTTTCGTCCTTTTCAATTTTATTCTATTCCATTCTATCCGTTCCATTGTGTTCTATGCTATCCATTTTTTATGTGATTCTATTCTGGTTTACTTGATGCAGTTGATTAATTTTATTTTAATTTAGATGTGCTGAACATTGTTATATTCCTATCAGTTTACTATACAGGCTAGTACGGTTCACCTTTTACTGCTAATTTCCAACCCGTCTGTTCCTTTTTCTAAAGCTGTACCATCAAAACCAAGACACCTGCGAAGCCTTGCCGAAAATCAAACAACAGTGAGCTTATCCTGGACCCATCCTCATCACTTTGGGGGACGTAGGGATGTGTATTACGAGATAGAATGCAAGGTCGTATGTCAGAAGGACCAAACAAGCTGTAGCCAAGACTGCGGTTCACAAGTGGTCTTCCTTCCGAGACAAAGGAATTTGTCCCACACCAAGGCCACTGTTACGAAGTTATTTTCGGCGACGGCTTATAAACTCAGGATTTACGCGAAAAATGGCGTCAGTGCAGCGGCGGAGAAAGAAGGCGTCCTGTCCGAATTTGCAGAGCTAGAAGTTACAACACTCGAGTCAGGTATACATGGATGGTGGGGTCTCTTTTTCTTGTAATAAGTGTGTTAACTGTAAGATTTTGTTCGATTGTTTATACGTCATATTTTATCCTCAGCCAAGTTTTGCTTTGGATGCAGGATAGTTGTTTTGTTTTGTTTTGTTTTGTTTTGTTTTTTTTTTTAATTTTCCCCCATTTCAGTGCCGGAAGGGACCAATTGGTTATGGGCACGGATATTGTTTCGTGATTCCACGTCCTCACTTTTAAACATAGTAAACAGACACTATCCGAACTGACTGCGTCGACTTTGTAGACTTAACGTCGATTTCCAATGTCACGTAATTTTTGAGTGCGTACTCGCGTAAAATTTACGTGCGTAAACAAAACAGAGGAAATGTATGAAAGGCCACGAGTAAGCGTCAAAGTTGAGGAAGGCTTAACTTTCACGTTTACACCCGAACTTCATACAATGCCTCTAACCCTTCCGTAAGGGTGGATTTCCAATGTCGCGTGATATTTACGTGCGTGTGCACGTGAATGTTAAGCGCCTAAATAAAATAAAGGCAATGTATGGAGGGTTACACGTATATGTAAAAGTTGAACCTCTCACAACATTCACGTTTACGCATGCACGTTTACGCGACAGAGGAAACCCAGTAATTGTGACAAAAATTTCTAACCCAAACTTGGCGATTTTCATCTCAGCTCCTGAACAGCCCATCGTAACTGTGCAAAGGCTTGACAGCACGTCTGTCCGGGTTTCATGGAAACTTAATAACGGGAAAAAAGGCATTCAGTACTTTTTAGTGACGTATCATCCAGTTGGACGGTGGTCTGAGAGGCTAACAAAAAATACAACTAAAATGGAGCTTACAGTAAACGGACTCGAACCCGATACTGAGTATGAATTTGTGGTGAGTAGCATTTCCATGGTTGCCACAGTGGCATTTTAAGAGTACATATTTATTCTTTTCTCTCCACCTTCCTTGTTAAATTTTCTAACCTTTAAAATTCTTTTGTTTAATTTATGGACACGAATCGTTTTGTAATGGTAGAATTTTGTTCATGAAAGTGAATGACAAGCTGATGTTAGGTTTTTATTTAAAGAAAATTTATCCTTCTTGCACGTTATGTTAGAGAACTATCAATTCATTACACTACTCATGACCTGCTGAAGGCATAATTAAAGGGATGAAGGGCATGCCCAGGGGGGGGGGGGGGGGGGGGGAGGCTGAGTCCATTATCAGGACTGATTTGGGAAATTGTTAAAATTCAGTTGGTCAGAGAAATTTTACATTTGTCTCTGACAAGTCAAGGAGTTTCAGAAACCTCTGGCTATGATACCATGATTTCGTATCTTGTGATGTATAAATTATGTTTTTTTCGCTCTCGTTGTTCTCACTTGTAATATCTTGGTAGGCAATTTTCCTTTTAAATTTTGCCAACATTCAATCGGTCATGTTGGAGTTGACAAAATAAATGTTTGAGGAATTTTCCATTATTTTTAGAATGTTTCTGATATAGAGAAAACTGTAGAGATGTGAATGAAAAGGAAAAATAGGTAAAAAGGTAAAGGTGATTGACAATATTGCTGGTTTGAATTGAATTACCCGACAATGGCCAGATAGTCCACCACATACCGGTGTATGCGTATACGTTACTCTAATGCGATCTGTCCCTCTCGAATGGATAAAAATTGCAATTGAAATTGCAATAGAAATTCAACTAGAATGGCCCCTTCAATCTGACGTGGTCGTTGACGACAAGGAAAACAACCAAGCTATATTTGAATATTTGTTCCAGGTCGTTGCAAAGAACAGCATGGGTTTTGGACCAGAAAGCAGCGAAGTCAAGGCAAAAAAGAGTGGAATTGGTGAGACAAGCAATGATCTTTATATATCGGCACAATAAACTTCTTATTTTAACTCATCATGTATTCCCATATAGCCCATTTCAAAGAGGCACTAAGCCTCCTTTTTGAAGAAACCGGTTATTAAGCAACCATTCATTATGCGGACATGAGTTTAATTTGTATGTAAATGAAAACTTATTTTCAGACATATGTAGGACGGGCGCTTGGACTTACTTAAAGGCAATTCGAAAACGGGCCTTTTTTGTCTTTAACCTGGAATGCCCATTTTTTTTTTATTGTTGGCGCTGTCTTAAGGAGATGTTAAGTTCTGACCAACATATGCTGTCTTTCTTACTTTCGTTCTTTTTTTTTACGCCCCAGGCCCCAAAGTTGATGATAGCAAGAAACTATGGCTTTTAATTGTTATAGCGGCGGGAAGCACTGTATTTGTCCTGGCTATCGTCGTGATTGCCATTGTAGCCGTGACAAAAAAGAGGCAAGATAAATTCATTTATTTAGCATTACATGCAGATGCATTGATAAGAGTTCACACCTAGCTTGACCTCTTTTTTGCATGGAGGTGGGAGACCCCAGGTAGGTGGGGTAACCCTCTGTCTATATAATTTTACATATGATTATCCCACCCATCATGCAAACATGATCAAATTAAAATGGGAGATTATATGGACAGGCGGATTAACCCACTAAGTGGCTTAATTACCTCACCTGCCTGGGGTCCCCCACCTCCATGTAAACAGGCCCTTAGAATGGACTGATCCCTTGACACCAAAGATCAGCCCTTTCTAACCGGGTTTGTTACACCTGTAAGGTAAGCAGTGTGAACTCTTCTTGTGGTGTATGCTGACTAGGTTGTATGCTGACTAGGAGAGCCTAGAAAGATACTAACAATAATACCATACCCACTCGTCCTAGGCGTCGGATTAACACCGAAAAGTTATCCTTAATGCACAGTAAATAAATTGCAATCTGAGTCATGCCAGTAGCTCAAGATGTCATACATCTTGGAAGCCTTAGAGGCCAGTTTTACCCCAAAAGGTATTTAACAACCACCTGTGGTGATCATAGTTTATGAGTTAGAGTCATCAGGATTTTGAAGTGGAATATTCCTCCGGTCAACCCGTTTGTTACCCAGCTACAGTCTTATAATTACTTGGGGATTCAGTTAGGTTTCATTATTTTCAAAAGAAAAGGTTAATTAC
Source organism: Porites divaricata (assembly GCA_038088405.1). NCBI lineage: Eukaryota > Metazoa > Cnidaria > Anthozoa > Scleractinia > Poritidae > Porites > Porites divaricata. The sequence goes on along the minus strand of JBBMOI010000008.1, from coordinate 9,288,057 downwards.
CCCGCATTGTTCCTGTGTACGGGTTTTGATCAAACTTTTGGTGAGCTCCTTTTTCCATTTGTTAGTATTACATGCCCATATTCTTTTGAGAGTGAAGCGTTGGGACTCCATCATATTTGACATTTATTTCTTTCATTCATACAGAAAATACAGGAAAAGAGCGAACACCTTTGAAGGTGAGTGACAGCATATGCATATAGGCGCAGCGTGCACAGGGTCCGGAGGAGTTTCGTGTGAATAAATGAATTACTTATTTAAAGTCTCGCCTTGCAAAATGTCTATACCTGTCGCTTAGCACGATTTCTTGGTTTGCGGTATATAGAATGTGTGAGGAAACTGTAACGCGATCAAAATACCGGTAACCCATTTTTTTAGAGGTTTTCGACGAGTTTTGATGTTCTAACGACAAACACATCTCCTCTGGACCCTGTGCAGCGTGCTGTCATTAGAGACCTTAAGATTTGAGGACGAGCTGAGAACGACTAAGAATATATATATATTATATTTAACCCCCCCCCCCCCCCTGTTTTTTTAATAGTCACCCGCGAAGGCTTCATTGTGTTTGTTTGTTTGTTTGTTTGTTTTTTTTTTTTATAGAAAAAGTTGACACCGTTACCTTTTTACTGATTAGGAGGTTTAGCCTTCTCCCGATCGCAAAATTATAGAACTTCTAACATCTGAAAAACTAAGTCTTGTTTCCGTCACTACGATATTTTCGACAAAACCCACAGCACAATGACGACAGCTATTGCGCTTTCCCGCCAACGCTAGTTCAGGCGCTCGCGGGCGCTCGCATGGTATTCTCGTCCTCGTCTTCGAATTTAAAAGTCTCTATTCTATATTCTTTTCTATGTAGTGATAGGTACAAGCGGGAGTTTGCTAATTACGAGTGAAGCATAAGAAAGCCGAATAGCCGAAAGCCAACTTTGACGTTCAGCAAATTTTCAAGAGCTCGCGCTTTTCCAAGTCATTGTTGATTTTTTTTCTTGAATTTTAATTTGCCTGTTTTGTATCCGTATCCGCAGCAACAGAGCTTTTCTCAAGTAATGGCCTCTCGCAGTACGTTGACCCCAGTAACTATGAAGACCCCATGGAAGCTGTCAAAACGTTTGCGGCGGAGGTCGACAGAAGTCAAGTCAAAGTGGATTGTGCTGTTGGTGGAGGTCTGTACTATCTTGAATAATAACACACTAAATATTATATATTTTCAATTACGAATGAGTTCCTCACACCCTTGCTAATGCCTATTAACTTCACCAAGACCTACCCGTGCTAGTTCGTAATGTACACGGATTATTATTCAGTCTTGTTGATTGTTTTAGACTATTGTTCTTTTTTCTTTTGTCTGCCTTCTGTTTCACTAGGCGAATTTGCTGAAGTTTTCAAAGGGCTATACGATGGGTCAACTGTTGCAGTAAAAATTCTAAAGGTGCGTTATAACGAGTCCTTTGTAGGAGGGGGGTGGGGGGGAGTACTAACACACATCAAGTAGCTTTGAAAATGGCCCTTTTAGAGGGTGGTATCCCTGTGGTAACTCGCTAAAGTGCATGATGGGAAAGGGAGAAGGAAGACATGTTGTTCGGAATAAAGTTGTTTTGGTGAACATCTGCTGTGTTAACTCTGATCCGACATCTTATAACAGGCCCCAAAGCAAGGGTTAATTAACGGCCTTAAAAGTGGAAAGCTGGATTGTTCATTTAGAAATTAAACGCAATCCGACAAAATTATCTGTATTATGCTAACGCTTCTGTAATCATAAAATTGACATGATATATTTAAATGCAATAATTTTTCATATTGGCTGTCTGGTAAGAAAAAATGTGTCCCTTTTTTTTATATCCAACAGCAAGGTTCTTCTTCTAAGAACACAGAAGACTTTATATCCGAGGCATCCATCATGGGCCAGTTTAGACATCCCAACGTAATCCTGCTTGTTGGCGTGGTAACAATTAGTACGTACAGTGTTCATGTGTTTATTCCTTTGTTTTCATTTCATTGTTGTTTTTGTTGTTTCTTTGTTTGTTTGTTTTTTCTTTTAAGGGATTCATATGTGTTGTTAATACATCACAAGAGAGGATCCTCTTTTACATGAACGAGAGTATATATTTAACAATTAGTCGCCGAAGGCGACGTGAATATCGGCGAATAGTCACCGAGACGAAGTCGAGGTGACTATTCGCCAATATTCACGTCGCCTGAGGCGACTGATTGTTTTAATATAATTACATTGATGATTATTCGAGAAAATAAAATTATTGATCAATTTCCGACCCCGAAACATCAAAAAATCTGGCTGCCATTTTGAAAACTGCTAGCCTTCAATGCTATACTCACCGCGCGGTGATTATCGCGGGATAGTGCCAAGCTCCTAGCCAATCACAGCGCTCTATTTTCGATAGTCATCGATGTAATTATACTAAAGCTTATTAATATTTTGCTACCCATGCATCAATTCCGTAGTTTTCTTACGGTGCTTCATCGCTCGATATTGCTTGCATACAGCTGAAAATTTAACCAGTTACTCTAGTTAAGTCTTTTGAAGTTGATATTAGTTTGTGGTTTGACGCGTATAACAGTGAGCAAAAATGCAACAATAACGCCGCTGAACCGAGATTTTGCCTAAACGTCAATGATATATGATGACGTCCTTCGTATCCTGGGTACTAGAGGTGTGTTTCTTGCGTGATCGGGATTCCTCGGTGTCGGCCAGAGGCTGACAGATCTTCGGCCGAGGACTCAAGTGGCGTGACCAAAACCAGAAACCGCGCATGAAAAGTCTCGGGCACTCCTTCAGTAGGTGCTTCGTTGCCTTTGAAGTGAGCAGCACCCTATTACAAATATTCTGATTATATTCTTTCAATGCTTCAGGGTTGATACGGCCCACACGCAACGTTGTATTTACTGATTACGGTGCCACTAGATTGTCTTGGTCAACCACGAAAGGTTTTAACTAATTGCTACCTCTAATGTTTGTACTGGTTATTTTAGGTCAACCAATGATGATTGTTACAGAGTTTATGGAAGGTGGATCACTGGATGGATTTTTAAAGGTGCGTTTGATATGCTGGTCTGGCAAAGCTGGGGATTTGCCCGCCATTGGTTAAGTGTCATTCTCTATGGGGTGGAGAGTGTACTCTTTTTAAGTTACTCTAAAACTGGAGCCGGTTCAACAATATTATTTCCATATAGAAAATATTTCCAAGGGATGCAGCTATCAAGCAAAGCATAGCCAAGCAAAGAAATTCACTTCTATAAAATTGTCATTTTATCCGCTTCAATATCGTGTCGTTTATGGTTAGACTTGAAAACTATCCGTATGTAGTTTGACACTTATGCTACATCTCACTTTATTTGAGTTTTAAGGTATGTAGCATGAAAGTGCTAATTGGGGACACTATCAGATTTTAAGTCTCCAACTGGAGAAGGGACCGTCCTTTTACGTAGTCATTTGAGCCACGCGAAGGTCTAGCCTCTTGCTCTACAAAGGAAGTATCTGTATGGTATTGTTTTCTTCTAAAGGAACACAAGGGCAAACTTACTCCCCTACAACTTATTGGCATGATCCGAGGAGTAGCGTCTGGAATGGTGTATCTATCAGCCATCAATTTCATACATAGGGTAGGTCACAAAAATGTTTGTTAGTAATCTTTCTTTAATCCATCTATTCATGGGTCGGTCCGTCCGTCCGCCCCCCACCCCCCCCCCCCCCCCCCCCACAAAAAACAAACAAAACAAAACAAAACAAACAAACACAGATTCCACAGAGTTTTCTTGGTACACCTACATTGCCGCCATTTCGTTGTTTTGGTAAACCAATATGACAGCCCCGAAGTCACGTAAGAATGATCAGTACAGCCGGCCGTAAAGGATATTACAGTAGAATAGTTATTCATTTCATTCTGCTGCTGGTTGCATAGGGAATAAACTTTTGTTTTAACCTAGTAGCTGACAACTGGGGGCAATCTACAAACAATTTTTTCGTTTTTTTTTTTTGTTTTTGTTTTTTCTTTTCTCAAGTCTGTAGGGGTCAAGTTTTTATGCTTTATATATTCATTAAATTTTAGGATCTTGCGGCACGTAACGTTTTGGTTGGCGAGAACATGATTTGCAAAGTTTCTGACTTTGGTCTTTCAAGAGAGCTAGAGGACGATCCAGATTCCGAGTACCAAACGCAGGTAAAAATTATACACTTTTAATGCGTGGAATTACTACTGAGCTGTAATGTTTTATAGCGGCTTTGAATATCAGTGGCTTACCCCCTTCACATTTTACCTTAGGGTGGTAAAATTCCCATTCGTTGGACGGCTCCCGAAGCTATAAGATACCGGAAATTCAGTTCTGCTAGTGACGTGTGGAGCTTTGGAATTTTGATGTGGGAGACCATGGCATTTGGCGAAAGACCATATTGGGACTGGAGCAACTTTGAGGTAACATTGAATAGAAGGGTCAAGTTTCTTGGCTTAATGCCTGAGTGACTTCATTGATTACTTAAGGATAAAAGTCTACAACTCCCACCACCCCCCCACCCCCCCCCCCCCTCATCTCCCTCTGCCTCCTGAGCAAATGCGCTGTCTCGCTTTATGCCTCTTATCGTAGTTATGGGCGTTGCCCCTTTTGAGATGTATTTTTTTCTCTTTTTCAGGTTGTTGACAGAGTAGAAGCAGGTTACCGTTTGCCCGCTCCAGTGGTATGTTTCTGCCTTGTTAGTTAGTTTGTTTGTTAGTTTACTTGTAGCAAGGTGGTCAGAAACAATTCAACTCGAAGGCGTTGAAGTTAATAATAAAAATTATAGTAATATTTCATCCGTCCAACACTTTTTTTGTTTGTTTGTATTGGTTTCTTTTGTTGTTTAAGCTGTTTGTTTTGGTTTGTGTCAAGGTTGATTGACTTCTCATTTGTTGGCCCTATTCATTTCCTACAGAAGTAGTGGGGAGAAGTTGATAAAATATCAAGCAAATTCATCTTGTGTGATCATGTCCGTAATTCTCATGACCACTCCGTTTTACAAAGTATTGATATACAAGGAGAAATTTGATGCCGATCACTCTTAACGGGTTAAGAGACTTCCCTGTGAACACTTTACTTGAATGAAACTAAACCCGGTAAAAATTTTATGGAATATTTTTCCGCTTTGTTCTCGATTGCCCTACCCAGAAATGCCCAAAAATCGTGCACGGCGTTATGATGGATTGCTGGAGTCAAGACAGAACACAAAGACCGAGGTTTAAAGAGATTTTAAGGAGATTAGAAGATCTTATTCGCACACCAGAAATGCTCAACGACGATCTGGTTTGTTATACAAGGTGAGTGCCACTCCACAAGTATTTTCTGACCACGTTAGGCATTAAAACTGTTTCAACAGAAGGCAAGGATTGATATGAATTGAAAATAGAAATAGCTGAGACAACGTTTTTAAGATTTTCATACTATGCCTGCCAAAATACCGCCTACCCCACCCCCAATAAAATTATTATGGTTGTTGTGCCTTGAGGAAATTTATTTGATATCTTCTTCATAGGTCTACAGGAGCATTTTGTGTATGAGTAAAGGCACTTAGTGATGACCTTAGCGCAGGAAACTGCCCAGCTACCCCTCCCCGAAGCCAACATTAACACTAACTTCTCACTTGGGGCACAATGTTGGCTTAGGGGAGGGGTAGGTGGGCAGTTTCTCAGAAACGTATGATGATCACAGAGCTGTCCTCAAACAGTACCGGCAGCCCCTTTAACCCTTTAAACCCTAAGATCAAAATTTGAATTCTCATTTGTTGGTCCTAGTTATTTCCTAAAGAAGGAGTGGGGAGAAGTTGATAAGATATCAAGCAAATTCATATTGTGTGATCATGTCCGTAATTCTCATGACCACTCTGTTTTACAAAGCATTGATATTACAAAGAGAAATGTGATGATGATCACTCTTAGGGCTTAAATGGTTTAAACGTCTCTACCTCTTTTCTTCTTCAGTGCCGTGTCAGCGGACTTCACCAAGTTAAATACGATCAGTGAGTGGCTTGCTAGCCTTCATATGGGGCAGTATATCGCTAACTTCAAGACTGCGGGATACAGCGACTTAACCCAAGTAACACGTATCAAAGACAATGACCTGAGAGATATTGGGGTTACGTTAATAGGCCACAGGAACAAGATTTATAAAAGCGTAAAGTCCATGAGGAAACATTTTGACAACATGCCCGAAGCCGTCTAACTGAGAGAAGAGTTGATAGCTAAAGTTAGCCGAAGATTAGCGAATATTCCCCAAGATGTGCCGAGCCTTGAAAATGCTCTTTTGAGTTTAAAGATTATTGGTTTACATACACATTCAAGAGCTCTATTTTTGAATTTTTGAGAATGTACATTAAATTATAGGATTTCAGACCTAATTGTTTTAAGTTGGTTTAACTTATACCGAGAAATGGTAGCCCAAAGTCATTTGTTGTCATTCGTATATTTAAATATTAGCTATAGCAATTGGCATTGGCTATTGCATCACGTTTTACGTGTAAAGGTAATACTAAATGAAAAAAAGCGCAATAATACAATAAAGTAAAGTAAAATTTAAGCCATAGTCTTATTATCTTTATGTAAACAGAACAGTAAGGTAGTTACTTACCAATTACCAATCACGATTCGGTATAGGCCCTTTTGAGTTCGTTGCAGTGTAACAAGTAGAATTATGTTGATTTATGGTATCAGTTTTAATAGGTGCCCTTTTTTGACTACATATATAGCGACGAGTTTTTTGTTTGATCGCTTCTTTTATTAGTCAGTGTTCTGTTTGTTTGATGAACTATTTGAAACCGCTATGGGTTTAAGGTATAGTGAATGTGTGTTGTTGCGTGTGCTACGAAAAAACTGACATTTGTTATAAATTATTATTAAAAAAAGCTGTTTTATAAAATTAGACAACACATGTATATCAAACGTATCTTGATGGCTGATTGTCTCTTTACCGCAACTTGCCACAACTCCGTCGATCTCGCGAGTTTTATGGAAAGCTGTAAAGCGAGCTTGCAACTACCGCAACGTGTTATATTATAGGCTTAACAGGCATACGTATCGCTCGCTTCTGAGCGAGTAGCTCATTCGATAGAGAAATGGTAGAGCTAATCAATCCGGAAAGCGTGGGTTCGATTTTACCTTGGGACTGGAGACTTTACAGGTATATTAAAAAGCCTTTGAGCTATGAGTAAGTTTAAAAGGCATTTGAAAGTGTCTAAGAAAATACAAATGGATCAAATTAACTGAAACAGAACTTCTATTATCATTCTTTAAAAAGAATCCTTGATACATTTTAAACCAAAAGAGAATTACCGCTTTTAAATTTAAGTAAGGAAAACATCGGACCAGAGACACTCGGATGTCCTATGCACTTTATTTTACTTGGGTTTCAAGGACACTATTTTTTACGTCCCCAACTGGAGACTGGACCGCCATTTAACGTGGTCATCCGAGCCACGCGAAGGTTTAGCCTAGACTTTCTCAAAGTCGTTCGCTTGGTTTTAGATTTAGCCGTTTACAAGGCAAAGGCAATTCCTTCACTTTTCAATTATTTTTAGACCTTGAGTGTTGGTTCTGTCCCGGGAATCGAGTTAGACACTCAAAAAGTCTTATCGCGAGAGAACACTTATTTAATTAATGTCCTGAACTGCTGTCTTTTATTTCTTCATTTCCTAATTCCTTTTAGTTTTTTGCCAGTTTCGCCTTTTGCATGTATTTATCGAAAACATCTCTTTAGGAAGATCTATTTATCCACCACGGTTAAAAACACTTATTATAAAACTGCCGACTGCGTGAAGGGTGAAGGGTGCGTGAAGGGTGTCCATAATGTAAATGTTGATGATTACGCGCGACCAAACGTAACTGAAGAAAACTGCAAATTGAAAAGAAAAAAAAAAACCACCGTGTGAAGCAAATGTCCCCCATCTATTATATCAGTTCCACAGCTCGTATTTTGCTAAATTTCGTTCGCAGCTCCTTAAAAGGGTGCTTTGCGGTTGAATTTTGAATGACAATGGGATGAATTAAAAATAGAAAAAAATAATGATCATAGTAATAATA